>OY757916.1:82085957-82135957 GCA_963585895.1 Sepioteuthis lessoniana | reverse complement strand
TAAAAATGTTTTATCATAAGTTATGGGTCTGCTACACTCTTCAGAAGACTGGTAAAAACATCAAACTTTTCCCTTTTTTGCCAATACAACATCTGCGCATAAGAACTCGTTTTTTCTTCACTGCGCATAAAAGGATAAAACAAAAAGAACTCTTTTTTTTATTCTTCACAGAATTGCCGATACTCCAGGGCCTGTTCTCACCCTTTTGAGAGACGATCCTCCCGAGTGAACTCGTGGCGCATTAGACACAATACTACAAATAATACACAGAATGCAATATCTTAAGCTTACTTGAATACATACAGGCATTCCACATAAGCAATAACTTTTCTTAAATGTGTAAATCTCTCAAAAACTTTCTTGCCTTTTAGAAACTTCCTGCAGACGTGCTTACCATAGACAACTTTTCCGTTTGCACGCCTTCATGCACTCTTTTGTTTTGCTTTTTTTTTTTTGGTGGGGGGTATTCCTTTACGTATTCTCTTCTCTGTTTAGTTTATTTCAGCAATAAAAGATGTTTAGGTGTATCAATTATATTTTTATATTCATTCTTGAGAGAAAACTACATTTCCCCAATTAATATACCTCTACAAAGTACCAACTATAATTATTTGGTTCGTTGTACTTAAAGACTCGACGAAGACTCGCACGATTCTCAAAGTGAAATGACCTACACTGACGGAAAATAGAATTACGAAAGACAATGTTGATTTCGACCTGGATTCTCTATCTACACGGGGGCTGAGTATTAATTATACACCCTTTATTTTGAAACCTACGCACGTATTGATTTATATATGTCACCATTTAATGTATTCAAGTTATATTATCTTTATGTTTTATTTCATGTTAATTAAAAGACATATTTTAGATGTTACAATTCTGTTTCCCGACAGTGTATTTGGCGCCTTTTTACATATTAAGAGGATAAGAATTGAATCAGTTAAAACTGAATTCAATTTAAATGCTTTACTTTTATGATATTGATTAGGCATTTCCTATATCATTGTAAGTTTATCTTATTCATGATGCCAAATCAGTTTCTCGCAGAGTTTTCCTGGATGATGTATTTTTGTGCGAAGGCTTTGGAAATGCTCAAATTTATGCTGTTCTTTAAAATTGAATTGCAAAAAAAAAAAACTACAATTAATTAATATTTTATATATATGTCAGTTCATGGGTGAAGCATTGTCGATTATTATTATTATTATTATTATTTAATATCCACTTTCACTTTCGGTTTCTTACAATCATTCACCGCGTCTTTAACCCAGACCTAGAATGAGGGAAGGTAGTGATTATAAGCGTTCTATGTATTTATGATTTTGCTGCCTCTTTGAGGTGTTACTTTTCCACTTACATTGATGGGACTCTCTTAAGGAGATTAGCAGTTCTGTAAAGTATATTTTGTTGTATTTCGTATAGGTTATAATAATAATTATTATTGTTGTTGTTGTTGTTAACATACTGTTTGCGAGTTTTTACATTCTCTAAAGTCTGGATGACAGCAAATCTGTCAATTCTCTAAGGACTCTTCTCCAGTCGATTTCAGCAGTACTATAATCTGGACGGTATCAATCTTTCCAATGATCTCCAGCTCTTCCAGTCCCTTTTCAAGGTTTTCTGGGATTGATATCACCGTCACCTTCATGTTCTAATGTTTTTTTGTTGTAGTCGTTTTGGGGATATGGTTGCTGTTTTGTTTTGTGTCTTTTGGTTTTATGGAGGCTTTTTTTGGAGAGGTGGGTTTTGTTCTCTGGTAAAGTCTACGTATTTACCCAGTTTTCCGCTTTTTTTAGTTCCACTCTAATCAACCGGAACGGCGAAATCTACAATGCGACAACTTCTCTTCTTGTTAACTATAACAAGGTTTAGTTTCCTGGCTGAATTGGGTGATGATATATTATTATTATTATTATTATTATTATTATTATTATTATTATTATTATTATTATTATTATTATTATTATTATTATCTTTTGAGTTTCACTGAGAGCTTATTCTTTAATCCTGTCTCCGATACGTACTGATCCTAGCTGTCGCAGAAATAACAAACTTCGTTAGCTGCTATAAACTGTTAACTAAAATTAATAGTGAAAGAAAATACTAGTCAAAATTATCAATAATGACTGAAACATCTTCATCAGAAGTTTGAAAAATAAACAAAAATAGTCAATTGATAATGCAAATATATAAAAACAAAACAAGAAAAATAATTATGGCGCCGATCGATATGAGACGAATTATAGCATGAGTTTTAAGTGTAATATAGTCTTCTATGGTACCAATGGCTCACGTACTTCAGTTGATATAGCATCTGGTATAGCTAACCAGATTTCCCAGAGCCAAAAAGTGTAGGGGGTGAGTCTTGTCACGAGCTTAACCTTTATTATTGCCTTCGATACGCATTGTTTCTCACTTGTCGCAGAAATAATGTCTCGAGTGAACTGTGATAAAAAAAAACAACTAAAACTAAAGAGATAAATGAAATACTAATAAGAATCAATAATAATGATTATTATTATACAGCATTGCTAAGAACGGCTAGAATCCTGAGACGAGTCCTGGAGACTTGAGGAGACTTGCTGTCACTCAAACTCCAGTGAAAAACCATCAGCTAACACTGATGTGAAAAACTCTAAAGGAGTAAATAATAATAATAATAATAATAATAATAATAATAATAATAATAATAATAATAATAATAATAATCCAGTTAAAACTGATGTGAAAAACTCTCAAGAGATGATAGTTATAATTGAAAATTCTTCGAATAAGAAATAAATTTAATTTTTGAAATATGCAATTAATACTACTAATGTGTACAAACATGGCGCCAACAGATTGGATACGAAATATTTGTTGTAAATAAAGCGATTGGTAGAGATAACCGGTTGCCCTCGATACAAAAGAGAACATGAGTTCGAGCTTATTCTTAATCAGTGTCTCCAATACGGGCCGTTCATTGCTATCATTGAAATATAGACTTCAATGAGTTACGATAAAAAGTAACTAAAATAAAAAAAATGAGTCAAACTTGATATTAATGCTCTTAAACCAAGACCAGAACTATGTTGTCGCTTGTGTTGATTTGTGACTTATCTTGAAAGCAACCTTTGATCCATATATATCCTTCAACTGTTTTACGTTTTGGAAAGTAATTATCACTTTTATTAATCACATATTCTAGATAAACAAGACTTGTTTTACTAAATAAATGTACGTTTTATAATTAGCTAATCTATAACTGCATTCAAATTTTGTTTTTATGTGCCAGATTTTTTATGCTTCTCTGGTTTTTTAGAATTTAGACTTAAAAATATTGTCATGTATTTTGTTTTTATCACATAGTTTTTACCCTTATGGTCTTCGTGTTTCTTATGGTATTTGTTGCCGGTGGTAAAATTCAAGGAACGTCGAATGCAGCATGCATATAAGGAAGGCTGAAGAATACATTAGTCGAAACAAAGTGTAAAAGACTCGAAAGGTTCTCAGATACTTACATTTAAAATATGAAAACACACGTGATCTATTTTTCGGAGCGTATACATATACATGTCCAAAAGTATGGACACATACAATGAATCGCAAAATGTCACTAATTACACCCGAATATATATATATATATATATATATATATATATATATATATATATATATATATATCACTAAAAGTGTTTTTGTTCCGTAAAATCTTGATAGTACTCTTTGCAGGAAAATCCAGAGCAACATTAGAATATATTTCAAATATAAAATAAGATAAAAATAAAACGGGATAAAACTCACGACTCAGAGTTTCACATGCTCGATCTTCCGGCGAGATAGATTTTAACACGTTTGGATACAAGCTCACCTGAGGATTGTGAATGCGAATGAAATCTTTTTATGCTAGGAAAAATCTTACCCTAATACCTAATTTTTGCAGTCTCTTTTGAGCAGTTTGCTTTTATTCCGAGAACTTCATCGTGTTTGTATGTATGTGTAGCTGTTCATATGTGTATGTAGATGATTGTGTGTGTGTGTGTGTGTGTGTGTGTGTGTGTGCGTGTGTGTGTGTGTGTGTGTGTGATAGAGAGAGAGATATATAGAAAGAGAGAGAGAGAGAGAGAGAGAGAGCATGTGTGTGCGCGTCTGTGTGTATTTTTCATATTTTTATAGAAAAGAATGCAACAACTTTTTACAAAAAATGAATTACATTTCTCTACTTAAGTCGAAAAGTTTACAACATATTTTTAGCAAACAATAACAACTCCGACGATTGACAAAAAATGTCGTAAACACCGAAAAATTCTTTTTTTTTTTTAGAATTTGCGTAATTAAAATCGATTTTGTCATAGCTGACAAGACGCTGAAATAGTTTTCCAAATTCTCTAAACATAATGAAAATATGTTCAATTGCTGTAAAGACTGCGAGAAATGTAAGGTTTCCCATCTGCCAGACTCGAGATAAAAGAACGGAAATAACATAAAAATCCATTAATCATGTTTAGGCCTAAAGAGAATTAGTTCAGTCTATCACCATTACGCTAATTTTGACTGTTTACGTTATTGTCTAACGACAAAAAGCAGTATTTTTTTTTTTAAATCTTGGAATTACAATAAAAATTACATCAAGAGCTGACTTTTTTTTACATGCGAACAAATTACTTTTCATTTACTTATATGCGTATATGCATATGTATTTGTATAAAAAATGTACGTACAAAAATGTAAAAATGATATGTATGTTTTACAACCTGAAATGATCAGAATCTCAAATGACCGAAAACAAAGGTAACGATTTCTGATCCTTGGTTCAAATGATATTAGCACGTTTTCTACAAAATAACATAATCACTGTGTCGTACTCCGTACAGTCTACAGATGCACTGGATATAATAATGTTTATAGATATGTATAAATATACTGCACTGCTATAGAGTATACCAGTATAAGTTAGCAGCACAGTACAGTGCATGACTCAGTCTATCACATGTAGCTTTCTTAATGACTAAAAAAAGATTTAACTGTACAATTTCCTAAACTCGAACAACAATCAGATTATTGCAAAAATCTAATGGGTAAAAATGACACTTGATTCATTTTCAATATTTGATTGGTTATATACAAAAAAAAACCCACTGTAACATCCAGTGAGAAGTATTTCGCAATCATCTCACAAAAATACAACTTTACAAAAATCCGGAGCTTTACAAAAGCAGAACGTTATCAAATAAATACCGAGAAAAAATGTTTACCAATAGTCTGCATTCCATCGTGCGATACTTGTGAGAAATTGTCGAGAGATGAAAGCAAAAGATCAATGTCCCTTAAAGCGTCAACATAATTCATTTAGTATTTTTGTAGCTTGAATAAAAAATTTAAGACATATTAAGTAGCTTGATATAGAATTCCCATCTCCTCTGTACGGAAAAATAGATAAATAAAGATGATTCAAAAGCATCGAAAAATTATCTTAGTAACTGCTTACAGATTAACGTATCTAACGGAAAACATTTTCACTGGGAAGAGTTAAAACCAGTTTTTCGTTAATTCTAAAAAAAATTGACTTAGTAAAAAAAAATTGTAATCTCAGTTTTTAGATTTACCTAATTTCACAAAGTTTCACAAAGAAAAGTGCATTACAGAAATTGTTGATTTACGTTGTTATAGAAATTGAGAATTTTTAGGGATTGTTTTTCTATCCCTATCTCATTAGTATTTCCACTCTCTCTCTCTCTCTCTCTCTCTCTCTCTCACGCACACACACACACATATATATATAAGTATGTGTTATATATATATATATATATATATATATATATATATATATATATATATATATATATATATATATATATATCAACTAATAAGCACGTACCAAAATGATATTAAAATATACCTTTGATACGATAAATCTCATATGCTGACGCAAACAGAAAATTACATAGCTGATCAAAATCACTATCATGTAACATATTTGAATCTACTAAACGAAAATGTTAATGGTCTGAAAGAATTCTGTTTTTGAAATTACAACTGAATCTTTTACTCAACAAAGAAACGAAAAACAGGGAATAATTGAGTTTTGATAAATTCTATCCTGAGTTGAATTTGAAAACTTTGAGTAAATATTTGAATATTATGAGGATTGCTTTCTGACATATTCGAACATTCTGGAAACTCCGGAAGTAAACTTTACTGAAAAATAAGTTCATAGAAAAGCTATCTCGACATTTGTAATAAAAAATGGTATTAAATGCAAAGAAACAAATATTTTTGCTATTATTTGACATAGATGTAATGCCTCTTCATTTTCCGGATCTGGACTTTAAAAATGTTTCTTTCCAATTTTTCCTAGTTACTTTTGCCTTTATAGGAATTAATATTTGTATGTATGTTTACACCTCATACAGATACACACAAATTACTTTTGTGAATCCGTACAAATCATTATTTGTATTTATACATAAATGCATGCAGGTTGGCATAGCTTGATTGTTTATAAAATGATTTAATAAAAAAGTGGTAAATTTTTGGTTTAGTCTTTTTCCAAATGAGGGAGGTAGGTTTCATCCAGATTATTATCATGGTTGCATATTCTGGGGACCTGCAGTTACTGGCGTCAATAACAAAAAACAAAGGACTGTTAGTCCTTAGGGCAATCTATGCGATGAAATGAATGTAATACGTTGTATATTAATCCCGCCTTATTTCATTTATCTCACAATGCTTCAATTGCATGAATCACTGCGGGTGTGTGATTAAGACGCACAGAGTAACTTCCTTGATTCCGCATCCAATAAGCAAAAAAGATTCCATGAATTTTTATTTAAATAATCGTCAATGATAGCAAAGTGACGACATTAAATCAAAGTTTTTATGAGTATGGTCGGACCTTGAATCCGAAATTTACGTCATCGACCGGTGAAGGTCGGCAACTGGACGGGTCACTTATTCACAAATGGTAGATTCCTGTAATAGTCCAAATCGAGAGTGACAGGTTGGCAAGTTTTGCTTAGCAGCCATTCTTCAAGACAATCCAGTGCAAGAGGTTGTTGATCGATGTAGAATTTGTTAGCAAAAAGATGTTTCTTTTCGGTGAGGTAAAGAATGTCTCCAATACCGAAAACGCAGATGTTTCGAACCCAACGTCCGAAGCACGGATCGCCATTTTCACGCCAACCTGCGTAAGACGCTAGCCAAGGTTTCGTGTTCGGGTCTCCTGAAATAAAAACAGAAAAATATAAATATTGTCATATAATATATAAATTCTCAGAGTAAAATCGTGATGCATGAAAAAATCAGAAGCAAAGATATAAACTCTCAGAAGAGTAGCACTGTCGTCGAGGCTTAAATACGCTGACTGCATCTTCTGTAGAAAAAGACCCCCTCCAAAATAAAAAAAGACAAGATGGGTCCTGGGTATGACACTAAACTGCATCTGATCGTGAGGCTCTATTTCAGGAGATCTGGGGAGTGAGGAGTTCCACTTCATTGTCATTACTCCCATGTCCACTTTGATCAGGGATGTTAGTACCTGTTATGGTCCAATCTATGGGTCGAATAGACTGGTTGAGAAATTATTCGTATTTGATATGACCATGTGCAAAAAAACTCTTTAGAAAAAAATGCACAGAAAGTGTACATATGACCGTATAATGAACGCGATTCTCTAACTTCTTGGTACAAAATAACACTGGACGGGATGATATACCATTAATATCAATCAATCAATGAAAGAAAAAGAGCACAAACTCGTTCCAAATTTTATTCTTAAACCATCGTCTATTAAAAACATGTTTGGCATCAGAAATCTTTTCACACACACACACACACACACACACACACACACACACACATATATATATATATATATATATATATATATATATATATATATATATATATAGGAAAGGTGCACAGCATACAATCCATTACGCAGGCTAATCATCAAGGCAGAGAGGGAAAAGAGACCCTTGTTCAAATCCCCCGGAAAATTATTTGTCAGTGAATATGATGTGAACTAATTTTAATGAAATACACTTTTCCTAACAGATCCCCGCTTCAGACTCGATACACCGCTCCACTGGACTTGATGTACCCACGTCATTAGTAATACCCTGACGCCGATGATGACCACTATAGGTTACGAGAGAAAATAATCAAATGTACAAATAATGAGGCATTAAAATATATTTATAAATCAATTCAATTCTTCGTTTCTTTTGGGCAAATTTATCAATCTCTTTGTTGTAAAAAATATCAGCACCACGCTCTACCTTCATCTCTAAAAGGTCTTTATTCATTGAAATGAAAACCAAATTGCTTAATCATTCTTTAATTCGGGAACATCTTTTATAATTATTTACAGACATATTGAAGAAAGCGGTTTCTCATTGAAAGCAGATTGGCAGGTATGATCAGAATCAGATAAAGTAATTTGGTTATTTCTGCCAAAGTTTCGTTTAGTTCAAGTTCCTGTATTATCTCTGCGACTTCTTGGATGCTTGACGCTTGCTTTGCAAAATCTGCAGCATAAACTGCTTTCAATTTGCGTTCCAGTCCATCCAATTTTTTTTTTATATACAGGCAAAGTCGAAAACGCTTCCATCTTAAAAGTTTTTTTTGTAAGCGTGAAATAGCTTCAGATTTAATAATTCAATAAATCTAAACTCTCCCATTGTTTTAAATCTTTGCTCAACATGAACAATAACTTCAGCCAAAATGTTGTTCAAAACCGAATAATACATATTTTTTGTCTAAATCAGTCCAAATATATTTGAATTCTCAAGTCTTTGATTTCAGCCACTCGTGGCAATAAAAACATTATTACATCAGTAGAGAATGTCTACTGCCTTAATAAGGTTGGAAAACAAGCAAAAAATCTGCTTTTTCGGTGGTTTACTCTCTATGACCCCCACACACACTTTAATATTCTGTCTCTCTTTTTCATGTACCCAGCTTGAAGAGAATTTGTTGAAATTTGTAAATTCGGCCGTTAATGTCTGCTTGAATCTGATTGGCTGTTTTAAAATGTGCCGTTAGCACCCGCCTCTACTGTTATTCAGATGAGACCCGCTAAGATCTCTCTCTCTCTCTCTCTCTCTCTCTCTCTCTCTCTCTCTCTCTCTCTCTCTCAGCACGAGCAGAAGGTTTTGCTTGGCTCGCTCCTTTCGCTTTGTGAGCTCTTGTTTATTCGCCTTCAGGCAGTTTTTTCTTAAGCAAGTTGGCTTAAGCAAAATAGGCCCATTTGTCGTATAGGCTAAGCCTCTTTTCCTTACAGGGTTTTTATTGTTACTTGTCAAAACAATAAGCTTACTGTAGTCTATTTGTGATTCTGGTATACTGTCCCCTTCAAAAGAAAGTTGAGTCTAAGATCTGGAGGCAGTATTATTACACTTTTGCCGACAAAGGAAGCTGTTGGATCGGGTCAGAAGATGTGGCAAAAGCCTCCGTAGTCTCAACTGAAGAAAATTCGAGTTGAAACAGAAAGATGTTCATCTAAGAGGGGGAAGCAGTAGTCTAATTGAAGTTAACTTAACGAAATAGTAAACTTCGTTTTCAACAAGTCTACACTGGAAAGTAGAAGAACACGGTCGTCCGCGTTGATTCTACACGAGAAGGAGACACTGAGAAGAAGAATAAACCCTAAAAATTGGCTTCTAAATGAACTTTGACATAAAATATAAAATATCAAAGAATGGTATTTTATCATTTATAAAAGTTAAACTGGCTGTAGGTGATTGACGGCATGGCTTCGAGCAAATCAGTCGTTGTATTTCTTTATACCCTTCTTTTTTTTTTTTTTTTTTTTTTGTTATAATATTGTTATTACTTGAATGTATGTTATTTTTGTTACCTGAAATTCAATGTTTTCGACAAGTATAGGGGAAAATATGCAGAGCCGGATTTTGTAAAGTTTATTTCTCTTGAAATAAATTACTTTGTGGGAACTGTTTGTTTTTGTTTTTAAGACACATTTTTCTTTCAGGTAGCAAAGGTAATTTTTCCTTCCCCTTTTTTATATCCTTTATTTTTATACTTTTTCTCTCTCCTTTTCCAGGCCTGACAGTTACTCCTAGATAATTTATTGGGCTGGGAAGTGATAAAGCCAAGCATATTTATTGAATTGAGCACATTGCTCATAAATTATAAAACAGAGACGACGAAAGCCACGGCATTTTTTTTAACTAGGACTAAAACACTAGCAAAAATATTTTTGCTTTTCTGGGACTATCTCTCGTTCACCCACTCACTATTATGTCCTATCTCTCTTTTTCATGCACCCAGCTTGAAGGAAATAATAGAACTTTGAAGACTAAAGCCTTAGCTTTTTTTTTACTATGGCGAGAACGCAAGCAAACACATTCTTGCTTTTCTGTATCTTTCCCTCTTTCACACACCCAGTCTTATGATGCGTCTCTCATGTTCCCTACTTAAAGGCAATAAACTACAAAATTCATTACTTCAACTAGCGTCTTTTATCGCTAGACCAACCGACGTTTACTCTTCTCACATTCCTAAATGATATCCCTTATAACAGTTATTCTATGAAATGAGGAAAGGGATAAGTACAAATTATTAATAATTAATTTTATATTACACACATCTTTTACCCGGGGAAAATTTAAGCCACTGATATATATATATATTTATAACAATATATGTATTGTTACGTGGCATTCGTCTTCCCTTTAACCTGAAATGGTTTCTTGAAAAACAGTATCTGAAATTACGATTCGAATGAAATGGGTCATGTGGCGAATTCATATTTTCGGCTTTACAGAAAGACCAACTGAAAATAAGTCAGTTGACTGACAAACTCCAAACGAGATTGACGCCTAAACTGCCATGGTAACGGGAAATAATACAATCAACTCATTCAAAAGCAAAGACCCATCTACATTTCACGATTGAAGAAATCACGAAGAAGAGAGAACAAGAGAGAAATCTTAAGATTCATCCTGAACCAATCAATTATCATACTGATGATAATCACAGAATGAAATTTATAAAACTTTCTGTCGACTGAAGTGAATGATAAGATAAAAGAAAGATATTTATGAATTCTCCGATGATATAAATGAACTTAAATAGAAGCCTTATTTTAAGATAAGTAAAGAGAATAACTCCCCTGCAGTAATATCATCGCATTCACATTGAAGCTGATATTTATTTTGCTTACACCTTTACATCCAAACAAATATTTGATTTGCTTGTATATTCATGTTTGATACTCTTTATCTTTTTATTATCATTCGCATGTGGGTGAATAAAATTTCTTGTTGCATTATTTCTTTAAATTGTCTCCAGTTTGTCTTCTTTGTGAATTTCGTGCCCCATTTTTATTTTTAACGTGCCACAAATTCGTTCCGCTGTTTGTAGAAAGAATATTTATATGAACGAGATCTACGCTTCATATTTGTATATTCGTCTGAACAATATTTCTACATTTAGGCTTGGTCCAGGATTAAATATCTTATATATACTTGTGGCCTTCGTCCGAGATTTATATTTTATAACTTGGGTGCGTTACCTATCTGGAAGTTCGTTCTAAGATATATTTTGGGACCTCGTCCCGGAACTAAATTTTCATGTTCCGGTTGTAAGAAATTTTTTGAAGCTCAATTATCGACTTATCCATGGGTTTGCATTAAATATCTCGTTCACACATTCTGACCACATTCCGGTACGTAACAATATATATATATATATATATATATATATATATCCTATCTGAAAATTAAACGTCAATAACAGAAAAAGTTATGACTAATATTTGCCAAATTTGAACTCGTCTATTTCCGGTAAATTTTCTGCCATTTTTATTCCTTAAATTTGGAAATATTTGGACTGACTGATGTTAATATGTAGCTTGAACAAATGTTAGCTTCAGACCTCTAAAATCTAATAACACTTTTTTCTTTTTGTCTTTTGTTGAAACACGGAAAAACAAAAGGGTCTAACAGCTGCTGAAAAACAGAAAATAAAAGTTATTAAATGAATGAATGAATGTCTATTTTGGAGATATCAGAGGAACTTTGCAGAGATCATCGAAGGCTGTTGAAAATATAACCAAGTTGAGAACTCGAAACAAAGGAAAAAAAACTTTCCGAATTTGCTTCCTTAAGTTGAACGTAAACTAAAGCGAGCTGTAGCAAAACCACTTTTAACCAGTGCTCCGATCTTTGAGAAGGCTGGAATAGAGGGAATTAAGAAGGATAAAAAAGGTAAAATACTTTGTGAATTGGGATCAATAAAAACATTTCCGAGGCAACATCCTCTTAAAAAAAGTAAATATTTTAAAACGTTCAAATTAAACCAAGAAATTGACTTATCGACAGTAATTTTCACGGACGAATCACGAGTGACATTTGATGGAACTGATGAATGGACCAAAGGCTGGATTTTATCCAATTTAGATGTGCCTGTGGCTAAAAGAATTCAACAAAGAGGTGGTTGTTTATAATATAAGCTAAAATTGTCAACCAAACGATTATTAGACCACTTAAAGTCGATGAAAGTGTTAAACCGAACAGTGCAAACTATTGCGATTTTATGGAAAAGACTTTCTTCGCATGGTAAAAATCCCCAGTCAATAAGTTTCCAAGTAAAGTGAGAATCTATGCATGATAATGCTCCTTCTTTTGTATCTAAGTGTACTCATCATTTTGGGCGAGCATAAAAGATTTAGAAAAGATAAGATAATGGAATGGCCCTCATCAAATTCTAATCTGAATCCGATCGAAAATTTACAATCAATTGAGAAAATGAAGTTATATGAAGGTAACAAACGATATAACAGCAAAGCAAACCTATGGGAAGAAATTAAAACTACAATGTCGGAAAATGAGCATACTGAATTTTTTTAAATTAATAAAACCGATCGATAATAGATTACTTGCTGTTATTGAGAAAAAAGATCACTATATTAAAATTAAAGGTTTCAAAGACTTATCGTATGTGTTTTTTATTTGTTCTATAATATTTTTGATAAATTTCTGATGATTTTATCACCTTTTCATTGAAGTGAAATGTTATCGTTTGGTTTGGTCTAATAACTTCTGACGGCAGCTTTTCAAATTACCTCAAGTAACTTCAATAAATTAAATAAAACATTCATACAACCTAAAATTTTAACTCAAACTTTGTTTTGACATCTAAATTGATTGTTTAAAATTTGACAATTGTTTCCAAACCAAATTCGAAGAATTGATGTTTATGTGATTTGCTTAATCACTTCCGGAAGGGTATATATATATATATATATATATATATATATATATATATATATATATATTCTTATATATATATATATATATATATATATATATATATATATATATATATATATATATATATATATCCTTCTTGTAATGATTAAGCAAACTCACACTTATATAAACGTGAGTGCGTGATTGATTTTATCAAGAAAAGATTGTGTAATGTTATTTCTCAAGAAAATATGCCTACGTTTGTATTTTATCGACTCCTGTAATATATGTATATATATATATATATATATATATATATATATATATATATACGAAGGTTACTTGAAAATTTATGCTCGCATAGAATGTGACAAAAAGGTTTGTTTTTTTTTCAACATAATTCCCTCTCGCAGCCCACACACTGTTGCAGAACTTGAATCCCATTGGTAAAAAATGTCATCATTTGATGACATTTTGATGATATTCAGCTCCCCTTTATATATATATATATATATATATATATATATATATATATGTGTGTGTGTGTGTGTGTGTGTGTGTGTGTGTGTGTGTGTATGAGCGTATATATATATATATATATATATAATTTAACGCTAAATGTATTTTTAATCTGTAACATCTTTACAGTGTTACAGTTCTATTCCAACCGATTCAATTAAGCATATGTCAACAAAGTTGAATGGTTTCAATTATTGCTACGTATCACTAACAATTTATTTAAACATCAGTCATTGGTTTACACACAGTTAAATGGTCAAACAGTTCTATTTCAAACAATTCAGCTTAGCATAATGCATTTGTTTGCACACAGATTAAATGTCAAACAATTCTATTTGACCCATAGGTAGAACCCAATCAGATGCTACCACTCCGGACCAGAGTGAACCTGGGAGCGATAACAATGGAGAGGTAATCCGTATTCCTCAAAGTTCCAGCATTAGTAGAGCCTCGCCATCAGAATGTTTAATGTCATATTCCGGACACTAGTTGGGAAGGATCTCTGCAGAGATATAATCGGTGTATTCTATTGAACTATTGATATTTTAAAGCAGATTTGTAAGCATGGTGATTCATCATACATTTCCTCGAAATAAGTACTCTTTTGCATGCTTATCAGTACACTGCACATAATCCCGATATTAATGGAAAATACTTGAACGTTCTTGTGCTTATTATACAAAAAGGTATCAATATTTGGTGTAGACACTATTCTCACAATTGACACTTTCCAAGTCATACGGCTTATTGATCTTCTGATTTGTGTTCTTCCAGTAGTGGCTGTGAAAATTCTGCAAGTATTTTAAGAGTGGGAACCCTACTTCAGATTTTACGACCCCAAATGCCCCAGAAACGTTCTATAGCGTTAACATCAAGGTGTCTCATAAACCACGGAAAAATTTCAATAGCGCCACTTTACAGTTATTCCCTAACTGTTTGTGCTTAATATAGTTGGTCTTGTCATCCATGAAGATGGGACGATCAGTGAGTGACGATCAAAATGTGATATAGGGACTCTTTCAAGGACCTGCTTCTGGTGTCTTCTAAAGTTGACTTGCAATAAAACTGAGCTTTCAGTCGAATCAATAGCTACCCCCAGATAATAACTGAGCCACTACCAAATAGAATCTCATACCTAAATATTGAGATGATTGAATGCAGTTTCCCAAACACGTCATATTTGAGCTTCACCATCAAGCTTATTCAATTGAAACTTACTCTCGACAGACCAGTCCTCCCTCTTCTAAAAGCGAATTTTTCATCTAATTCGGCCATTGCACCACTGTAAACGTTTCTGCATATAACTTGGAGTAAATGATAAATTGATCGATTTTAACGGCATGTCAACCTGTTTAGAGTTGTTTTATGCCAACAGGTTAGGAAATAACGTTCATTGTTCCTTCATATTCAAATTTTTTTGTCTTGTTGTTTCTTAAAAGTTTTTTTTTTTTCTTTTTTTTGCACACGGTCCTATTTTACCGATTGATAGGATCCTAACAAGTACCACGGATTATAGTGAGCCTGAAATTGGGGTGAGTGAGGAATTGTCGTAGAATAAGACGCCGTGAAGCAAGACCACCAGATTTTAGTCGTTTTTTTTAACGCCACTGAGGAATGCTTTGGAGTTGCAATCCTATTTTCATTTTTTAAAATAATTATGTTAATGTAAAATGTTACGTGTTCTTTGAACCCGTGACATTTTAAATAAACGTGATTTTCTTTTTCTGTCTAATAAAAAGAAAGATGTGGAGTGATTTTTCACAATTTCTGAAAACCAAGAGTCACACTTAAATTTATAAGCCGTTGCTCACCCGCAGTGGTAGGGGTCACTTTCGCCTCACTTTACAGAACTTAAACACTTTGACTGTCTCTATAGCAACTCAAGTAAATTTTTGAATCAAACTAAATCTATCAAATACTCCGTGACCACCTAAAGCCAACCAATGAGCGCTCCTTGTTTCCCACTCATTCTCATGCTTCTTTAAGCAGAGATTGAACTTTGACCTATCACTTATAAATCACGCTTCCGCAAATGTCCACCAATTAACGACCGAGCTTACTAATAAGGAGGAACCATGCAAAATTAATCTGCTGCAAGTGCCCTTAATAGACACAAAATTCGAGCAACCAGTTAGAATCGATAACCTACCGACCACCGTCCCACGGTAGGTACTTAATTGTGTAAATAAATAATACGAGTACACGTAAATAAAATGCTTATTCAGCTTTATGTAGTCCCCCACAATTCAAGTAAATATCATCAACAAACGAATAACGATTAACAAGTTCTTTTCCGAATTTGAACCTCGCCAATTAACGGTATTCATAACCTTTTCTAATACTCTGCAAAGTCAATGCGATTATACGCAACTCAATTCTAACCTTTAAGAAGTTGATATAAATAGGCAGGCTTTTACTGATTTCTTGTCTTTGCAACTAACACAATGGAACCAGATTACACAAACCGAGGAAGTACCCACGATTTCAACATTTTTACGTAACAGAATGAAAGCGATTCAGGAAAGTGTTGGGGATAATTAATTATGCATATGTATAAATATGGAAAAGCAAAGTCTGGGAAAGGCATTACGTTGGAATAAACAGTATTTTAACAGTATAAAAATAGATCTCATTGGATATCTATAAATAAAAACATAGGTTTTGCGGATCTTATTTCATGTATCTGTGTGGTTGGTTGACGTATGTATAATTTAGCCAAAAAGATTGCCAAAAATATGGGTAAAGGAATGATTTGGTTTGGTTTGGTTTCTTTGCTTAACGGCATATCTACATTCGTGATTTATATAACGCCAAATCCATTATAGAAGAAGAACAGTAGAGGTACTATTTAACTCATAGCTGGTAGGAAAAAGGGGGTTCATAACTTTTCCAAGAGTATTTGTCCAAAAGTGAACATAATAACGCAACTGGAGTTCGAACTCGCTTACTACAATGCCGTAGCCACTACGTCACAGGGAATTGGTCCAGAGGGACAGGATGAATCAAAGATAGCAAGAGTTTTATTCATCTTAGTCTGGCACAAAATCATGATACCTAATAAGACTCGAATCTGTTCGTAGTATGTGAGAATAGCACGGTAAATAATTACTAAACCTAAGTTAACCTGACACAAGGTCACAATATTTGAACACCAGTGATGAACATACTGGGAGATGTTGTTTTATAATGTTCCTAAGTCCACCAATAAGTCCGTAACCTAATGATAAAAAGATTATAATTTTGGATAACTATTTCATTTTTTATATAAATATTTTAGTGTCTGTGCTATAGTGAGACTTAGAATACTCTGACTGTATCATCTGCAGAGACGCAAGAATCCCCAATGAGACTAAATTGTATCCGATGGTGAAACTCTAGAACTGGAATTCTTGGGAGAGTGGAGTACCCCGTCATGGCCATTACTCCGCGATCCACACTGACCGGGAGTGGTAGTACTTGTTAGGGTCCTATTTTTGGGTCACGTAAATCAGTATGTAAATCATTAAGATTAAATAAGAATAAGTAAGTAAAGTTGACGACCATAGTCGAGGGTGACCCGAAGGCTCCCTTTTCGATAGCTACTACACCAAGGTGTAGAGAAGGGCGCTACTCCTATCCCAGGATTTCTTGATCCTTACACTTGATCCTTACCTTATAACGCTGAGTGTTAAGCAAGGAGGCATCAAGTACCATTTTTTAAGTCTTTGGTATGACTCGACCTGGGATTGAACCTAGGTCTCCCGGGCCATTGGCGAACACTCTAACAATTATGCCAATGTCCGGAAATAAGAATACTTGATACGATAAAACTATAAATTATCTATATTTTTAATAGTCACTTTAAACTATAACTGAATCCAAATAAATTATTACTATTAAATAGAAATAATTACTTGAAACCATATGATTTAAGTTGGCTGACCGTCGTCAAGGCCGATCCGAAGGCTCCCTTTTCAATAGCTAGTACACAGAGGTATAGGGGAAGATGCTACTCTTTTCCCAGGATTGTTTCACTTACCCTTGATCCGTACCTTATAATGCTGAGTGTGAAGAAAGGAAATGTCAAATACCATTTTTTTAGTTTTTGATGACTCAACCTATGATTGAACCCTGGTCTCCCAGGCCATTGGAGAATACTCTTGTATAAATCGTTTGTATTAGGAATACTTGATATTATATAACTGTGCGCGAAAAACTCTTAAGAAACACAAATGTCAACATGAATGTATAATGGATGCAATTCCTTAACTTCTAGACATGAAATAACCCAAGATAGATTGACATGCCGTTCAAATCAATCAATTATTACTACATTGGTTTCCTTTACCCACTGACTGAACATCTTTTAATTTTTGGAATTTAGAATTTGAATTTGAAGATGTATGTATAGTTTCCCAACTTATATAATCAAATGAAGATATCTAGTTATCTTGATAACTGTTTATACTGTAGCCAAGACGAGTTAGTACAAATCTGAAAAAAAAAAACATGGAGCCTGTTTCGATACTTACTGAACAGCAGTTTATGCGAAATGTAAGATTGTGCAAGTATAATTTGGCATTAAATAACTTGCAAAGAAACCAAATCAATCAGTCTCGGTACTTTTCGGATACACTTCCTATTTATTAAATGTAAACTGACAGCAAGGTTTTCTGGTTCTCCGGGAATTTTTGCAATATTTGAGCTCTTTTCAACAATGGTATAATCTAAACGATCTAAGTTTTTTCCTAAATACCGAGTTACAACAGCCTCTTTTCCATTAAATCAACATTTATCAACAATTATCTCTTTTAAGAAAATATAATGCTTGGTGAGCGCAAGGGAAGATCTTCTACACAACAATTATTAAGTTGAAAATTGAATTGGAAATTGTTCTATCCTCAAAGTTGGAGCACTTTAACTGCATTTGCGTTGACAGAAATCTCGCAAAGATGTCTCATTCTTGCTATGTTACAGTAACATCCAAAAATTGGATCATTATGATACCATCATCATCATCATTATGCTATGCCAATAGTAGGCATTTAACTCTTCCTCTCGCCGTTCGTACCTTCCGGTCATCGTTGTTAATAAGCCTTTTAGACGGCATTCAGTATCCGCATAAAGCTGATGAATGTAACTTTTTGTTGGTCACCGAACACTGGTGTGTCCACGAGTGGGAGTTCCTTGGAGAACGTGCTTTATGAGTTCTTCCTTAATTACCCATCAGTTCCCTGTATGTCGTGTTCGTCTCACTTGGATGGTCTGCGAGATGGGAGGTAAGCGGCTTCACAGCTGTTGTTTCGTTAGTATTGCTTCTAGGATTAGTTAAAAGTAACATGTAACATCCATGTGTAGTTCCCATTTATTATTATTATTATTATAGTTGTTGTTGTTGTTGTTGTTGTTGGTGGTGGTGGTGTATGTGATCAAATATGTACAGCACGTGACTTTCCCCCTTTCTCTTCAAAGATTTATTGATTGAATATCATACACTTGCAATCAGTCATATCTCTATCTATCTATTCACACACACACACACATACACACACACACGCACACATACACACACACATACACATACATACATATATATATATATATATATATATATCACCTACTAATAAGGAAAAAGGTAATGAAGAGATAATATTGCAAGTGTTGCTATAATGGCTAATAGAAAGCGGAATGAAATATAGGGAAGATATCGGACTATTAGAATTCTTTGTATTTTGTTGTTCTCTTTTTATTTTTAAAATTTTTTCTTAGCATGCCATTAATTGACTTTCTTCTTGCCCCACGTACATTCGCCTATTTGTGCTTGGATGTCTATCGTCCTGACTAAAGCAACGATCAAAAATAGATCCAACCACCCCGACCACAATCCTGCATCAGTTACTTTGGCATAAAAAGTAATGTTCTTAACATAGAAGAGGAAATACAGAGGAAGGAGGCCTGCCACACAAGACTCGGCTGCCAACGAAACATGGAGTCGATTTATTTCGTCCTTACTTTCTTTCTTTTTATTTACTTATTTACTTTTAGTTTTGGTTCTTTTTCCATTTATTTATTTTTTCTTGTTGTTGTTTTTCGTTCAGCTACACATTTTATTTTTATTTTCCTCAATTGTGTTTTTTTCTATTCTATTGTCTTTTAATTTAATCTCTCTCTCTCTCTCTCTCTCTCTCTCTCTCTCTCTCTCTCTCTCTCTCTCTCTCTCTCTCTCTCTCTCTTATACATTTCCTACATGTTTCCTTTTCTTTTTCTGCCTTTGTTTCGCCTCTTATTAATTTTTCTCCCATTCTTTTACAATTTCCCCTTTCGATTTTGTTTCAATATCAGCAACGCTTTTTTTTTTCTGACGTTTTATATTTCTATTTTTATTTCTTTATACTTTTATGCC
This sequence comes from Sepioteuthis lessoniana, assembly GCA_963585895.1. Taxonomy (NCBI): domain Eukaryota; kingdom Metazoa; phylum Mollusca; class Cephalopoda; order Myopsida; family Loliginidae; genus Sepioteuthis; species Sepioteuthis lessoniana. Next base: position 82,115,860 of record OY757916.1, on the reverse strand, counting down.
TATCTTCATTTTATTTTTGTGTCTTCGACTTCACATTCGTCTCCCTTTTATTTTTCAAATGTTTCTTTATTCTTTCTTTCTCTTCATCATTTTTCCCCTTCGCTATTAATTTGAATACATAATTTTTCTAACTTTGTCTAAATCGGGCATAGGCAACCATTTTCGTGTAGAGGGTATCATCAGATATATCACATCATAAAACGGGCTACATCATTGAAAAAAAAAAAAGAAATATTGTGTTTAGTACAAAGTGCACCAAAAGGAAATTATCTTTAAAAACTTCTTACACACCAAAACACAACAAAGAAAAAACACATGTGAATAAGCCAGAACGAAATGAGAGAGAAAAAATTAACAAAAAATCACGCTGGTATATTCATAAAATTAAGAGGTTTGCATAAGTCATGAAGGGCTACAAGCAAGCTGCAGGTTGCCCATAACTAGTCTAATTTATTTTGCATCACTTTTATTCGGCATCAATCATATATCTTGGGTTTTGGGGGGTTCATTTTGCTTTTTTGTTTTTGTCTTTTTTTATTTTTGTTTTTTGTTTGTTTGTTTTTTGCTATCTCTTACGTAACAATTATCGCCTTGTGTGTATGAGATTTACATATAAATGTTATAATTATTACAAGATAGGTTTTGGTTAAAATTTTGTTCGACTTATTTTAAATTTCTACCTTAGTTTTTCTTTCTTATTTTCTCCATCGTTTTCTTCGTTTTTTCTCTCAAATCTTATTCCTGTATAAATATTTTAAATTTATTATAAATGCGCTTTTTTCGTTTCCTTTTTTTTAAAACTTTTTTCTGCTTTTTCTTTTTTTCTTTTCTCTTACTTTCGTTTTCTTTTTGATTGAATTATTATTCCACTCTTTATAAGTTTTTTACACAGCTGTAACTGTTGGATTTTAACTGGATTCTGAGCGACAGCAATTCTCCTCTGATCTCCAGGACTATTCTAAGTATCTTAACAGATTTTAAGAGTGCTGAGATTAGGATGGTCTCGATTCTTCCTCTGATCTCTAGTTCACTCAAACTAATCTCCAGATTCAGGGGTATTATTCCAGGGGCTCCAAATACGATTTGCCCAGTCGGTTGGGGCTGTAGAATACGACGACTGCACCTCTGCTGAGGGGTAAGACACCCCCCCCCAACGAGTATCCTGGATATTACACTAAACAATCTGATGGTGAGGTTCCAGTAATACTGGAGCTTTGAGGAATGCGGAGAATCCCTTTATTGCCATCGCTTCCAGGTCCACTCTAGCCCGGCGTGGTAGCACTTGATAGGACCCTATCTATGGGTTAAATAGAACTAACGGTATACTTATGCTAAACTGAATTTTTTGACTAAACTGAATAGCTTGAAATAGAAACGTTTTGACGAATAAACAGTACATACATCTAAACTGCGTGTTTATGCTAAACTGAATTATTTGAAATAGAACTGTTTTTGACATTGAAACAGTATTTACACAAAACTGAATTGTTTAACATAGAACTGTTCTGACATTTAACTGTGTGTAAACAAAATCTGTACTTATACTAAACTGAAGTAGCTGAATTAGAACTGCTTGACTAAACTGAATAGTTTGAAATAGAAATGTTTTCCACAATTAAACTGTACTTACATTTAAACTGCGTACTTATGCTAAACTGAATTGTTTGAAATAGAATTATTTTCATGAAAATGGATTTGGCGTTAAATAGCCTACAAAGGTTGATATGCCATCAAACCAAAACAACCAACCAACAACCAAATACGATTATCTCCATAACTTTCATGTTCCACAAATTTTTCTTTTCTCTGGAAAGGTTCAGGTATTTGATAATTTTTTTTTTTTTTTTTTTTTGCATTTTGGGGTCAGCTGGATCAGCAAAAATGACAAAGATCACAAGTTAATTTTTTTCTTGTTAATTAAAACCAGATATGGACTTCTGCACTGAATTAAGTAAGCCATTTTATCTCGAAATCCCAGAAAATTTTGTGGATCACATTTTTTAAGACAGCTTCTAGTTTGTGCATATACCATTTGTTATTATGGTCAAACTTTAGTCGTTTGCACAATTCTCAGTTGATCCCATTCCCCATCCAGTCATGCCTGCTTTCGTAATCCTTTTGTACCAATTTGTTGCATTTACTCATTATGTTTGGTTTCGGTTTCTCTGTTTAATGGCATATCAAACTATGTCGGTTATCTAATGCCAAAGCCATTCTTGTAGAAGAACAGCAGTAGTACTTTTTAATCCATAGCTTGGTGGATAAGAGTGTTCATACCTTTCTCAAGAATATTCATACAAAAGAGAACGTAATAGCGTGACAGGAGTTCGAACTCGCTTGCTACGATGTCGTAGTTCAGCACGTTAGCTATGACGCCAAGGGGACTTCTCCGCTTATTATATGGTTATCCGTTTCGTTTCTATCACCACATAACCTACTCTCGCTATTCTCCCGCGTATTATCAATTTTAGCTATAACATAATTAGTCATTACGGCGTTATTTCTTGTTGTTATTAATAAAGATTCAGTTTAGGTTTCCAGTTCATCTCGTGTGGATTTTCCTTGGTTTGATAACTGAAGTATATATACAGTTGTTTTTCCCCATTTCTCTTTTCTAGATTTTATGATTGATGTTTTCATGTTTGTCCTTCTGTTATTTATATTATTATTACTGTTACTGGCTGCTTTAATTAATCCCTCTTTGCTCTTTTTCTTATATTTTATTTCAGTCATTGAATTTCCACATCCACACAATCCTCAATGCAAGCGAGTCCTCTTTTTTTCATCTCCGTCTGCTTGATGATAAACGCTTCTAATATTCCCAGGTATTCGTAATTTTCTTTTTCTCCAAGTGTTCACATACTTTCCTAATTGGACAGTTCTATTCCTCTAGTTGTTTTTCTTTTTCCTTTCTGATTATAAGCATTGCATGAGTCTCAATACCAAAACCCTTTTCTCATATCTTGGCAGGTTCTAATAGTTTGTATTAGGGTTACTAATTATTTTTCTTACGAGGCAAAAATGTGAGTATTTGATGGTTTATCTTTTTTCGACTTTGTAAATCTGTAGCTTAAATTTGATTTTCTTTGCATATAATTCAGTTGTACCATCGCTATAACAAATGATAGGGAAGTTTATGAACCTCTTTGGAAGATGCTTCTTTGGATTCTTACCATTGCTAGAATATTATCATCTAACTGCTAATTTATTATCATATTTACCCACCCCTCCGCTCGGGCGGATATGACACAAGGTCAATTTTTAAGCGGAGTTTAACAGGTTGGAAATCAGAGTTTTCCTTCTCCCAGACTAATTGCCTCACCAAGGCTGAAGAACCTAGTCTGCCCTACTATTTATCCATAGCTGGAGGGAGAATAATTGGATTCATACCTTTCCCAAGGGTATTAGTGCTTTGGGAAATGCAATCAGTCTTGTCCATTTCTCGTGTCGCCGTGTCCATTTCCAACGACGATAAACATTACAACACGGGCACCCGCTAATTTATTATTATTATTATTATTATTATTATTATTATTATTATTATTATTATTATCACTCAATGCGAGTTGTTTTACATCTGTTTTAACTGGCGTTTTACCGCTAAAGTCTGAGTAACATCAAGTCTCTTCAGGTCTCCAAGACTTTTCTCAGTGTTCTAGTTGATCTTAACAGAGCTGTGATCTGGAGAGTCTGGATTCTTCCTCTAATCTCTAGTTCCCCAAGGCTTTTTCCAGAATTTTGGGTACTGTTCCAAGGGTACCAACTATAATTGATGTTACCTTACCTTTTTCAGCTCTCTTGTAAAATCCAAGTATTTGTCTATCTTTTCGCTTTCTTTTTATTTTCACTCTAAGGTCTGCTGGAACAGCAAAATTATATTCCTATCGTGAAAGGAATTAACTAATTTTTCCCGAGATATTGATCATGACAGAGTCATAAAAACAATATTTATGTAACCTTATTATACATCAGGCTAAATTATATATACTAGCAAGAAGCCAGTAGGATTTTAGCTAATTCTTGGAGAAGGCCGAAATGGTGTCTTTGGTCCCAAAAAGAAATCAAGGATTTGAACGATATATTAATTAAATTATTTCTTAGTGAAACTACGAAAGAAAAAAAATCAGTGATTTATTATTGATTTTACGTAATCTGACAATAAGCTTATCAGTCCAACATTTTTATTAGAACGATAAACATCCATAAGATCCAACGATCTTTTGAGGACTTATTAAGCTATTACACATAAGATCTGTCAACGTTTTATTGCTTCCTATTGGCCATTACTGATGCTACAAAAGTAAATACGACAATACGGTTTATTCAAGACTTGGTGGTCAGAAAAATGTAATGGAAAAAAATCAAAACTTTGGTTTCTAACAACAAAAATTTCAGTGAAATGCTTAGCTAAAACGATTAAATAAAAAAAACACTTGATTTAGCTAACCTGACAAAGTTTAGTTTAACATTATATGTACACCGCAAATCAAATCCTCCGCTTAAAGCTTTAAAAATGTTGTTATTTTCAAATATTAATATGCTAAAAACACTCTCTAAGGTGCAAATATAATTACAGAAAATGTAGCAGGTATAGCTCCATTTATCCTTGAGTTATATAATAAGTAAAGTTGGCGACCGTAGTCGAAGGCGACCCAAAGGTTCCCCTTTCAATATCTACTACACCGAAGTGTAGAGGAGGGCGCTACTCCTTTCCCTGGATTGCTCTACTTTACCCTTGATACGTACCTTATAATGCTGAGTATTAAGCAAGAAGATATCAAGTACGATTTTTAAAGTCTTTGATATGATCCGACCTGCAATTGAACTCCGGTCTTCCGGACCATTGGTGAACACTCTACCCACTCAACCAACGTATTTGGGGGATTAAAACAAGATCACAGATATCTGCATGCACATTCACTGTAAGGATAATATCAATTGTATGTATCAATCATTTTGGGGAGGTGGGTATTTTTCGACAGCAATGTCTCATCTACTAAAAGCGAAACCAACATACGCATAGCAAAGGTTTACACTTCTATTGACTGACATTTGGTCATGTGAAAATATGATTTCTCTAAGAAAATAAAACGGAATTTTTTCAAAGCTATGACCGTGTTGGTATTACTGTGGGGTTGCACCACCTGGATTTTAATGAAACATTTAGAGAAAAAGCCAAATGGGAACTACATAAGAATTCAACGAGCTGTTTTTGAATGAATCCTGGAAGCAGCACCCTATAAAACAGCAGCTGAAAAGCCACTTGCCTCCCATTTCATAAACTATCCAAGTTAGATGAACGAAATATGATGGATACTGCTGGGGAAGTAAAGACGAAATCATAAACGATTTTCTTCTATGGACCCCTATACATGGACACACCACTACAGGCTAACCCACAAAGATTGCGATTTTTGGAATGTCATTGAAATTTGTGCTTGATTTAAGAATCAAGAACGAATTTATCTAAAACAATGAAAAGAAGAAGTTATGTAAATGTTAAAAAGAATGGTTGCCCAAAGAAAAAATGCATGACAGGCTCAGTTGGATGAAGAGGACATAAACTAAAAACGTTGTTTCTAATCATTCGACTCCTGATGAAGTGGTAAATAGTTTAGTTGAAACTATATATATATAAATACACACACACACACATACATATATATATATATACATGTGTGTGTCTGTGTCTGTGTGTGTATAAACAGATGAGAATGAAGAATCATTTGAAAAAAGTTTGATAAATCAAAAAATACTCGAATGCTGGCCAGCAGAGCACTGTAAAAATTAAAAGCAATTAAAATCTCATCTTCTTATAATCGTTTCATTACTATAAGTTTAATGTATCTCGTTCAAAATGTCATAGATAGAATATGAAACTTATATGAATCCATCAGTTCTCTTCACAGCTATGGGTAAATAGTAAGGCAGGCCAGGTTCTTTAGCCTTGGTTAGGCTGCCAGACTAGACGAAGGAAAACTCTCCTTTACTCCGATTTAAAACTGAACTTGTGTCACATCCTGCCGGAGGTGGAGGGGTTATATAACTTATAGCAATGAAACGAGAATAAGGAGATATTTTCATTGTTTTTACTTTTATATATGTATAAGTATATAATGATATAAAAATATATATTATATTATATTATAATGATATCTGTACATTTTTCGTATATATATAGAGGCTATTTTCTCATCAATAGACACCAGCCCTGACAAAATCATTCCATCTTGGCCGTTGACTGATGAGGTTCTTCTGCGTATCATCAGTTGAAGTGTACAGTTGTCCCATTTTTGGATTCGTCCACCTTGTTTCACATCCACCATGCTGCATACTATGTCTTCAATGTTATACGTTTGTATGACTCGTTGAACTGTCTCCTCTCCCATAATCTGTTATTAATCGGAGTACATGGATGAAAGGTATTTTCAAGGACTTCTTCCTGTGCTCGGCAGCCACAGAATTCCGTTTTAAGCATCAGCAGTTATCAGCAAGAGAATTAACGTCCCACCGACCTTGGTAGCGCTCTTGCATAATGGGAATATCTTGGTGAAAGTGCTCACCTAGCTCTTCACTCAAATCTCCACAGTTCTTTAGAAAATAGTCAAAGTATGACAGCAGAAAGTGCAGTTTGACTGACATTCTTCCTCAGAGTTGGCAGAAACTCTTCACTAGCTCTTCAATTTCCTTCTCATATTCCGCACTCAAGGAGTTTGTCAGAAAGTCTGTCACTACTGACTTCAGTGACTGCCAAGTAAACAGTTTAACTCCGCTCAGTGCTTCGTCTAACTTTGGGTCCTTCATGAATTCTCTTATTTGAGGGCCGTCAAGTATACCATCCTTAAGTTTCTTCCTGCTTATCCGTGGAAACTTCACCTGGAAGAAAGTAAACCCGCCGCCTTCCCTGTCTATTGCCTTCAAAAAGTTCTTCAATACTCCTAACTTGATATGTAAGGATGGGAGTAGCACTTTGTTCGGTTCAACAAGAGGGATAGATTGCACGTTATGCGAGCCTGGTTTTAACCTTTGTCTTAAAGGACACTCTTGTCTGACATAATGTTGGTCCCCAGCCCGGCAGCCCCAAAGACACAGAAAATAAAGATACTTTCTGTACTCACCTTGGAGCCCAAGGACTAGTCCAATCCCCTTAAGATCTCCACTTATCAGCCATTAATGCTTCTAGTAGTTAACAGCAGACAACAAATAATCCTGTTGTGAATTTGTTTCATTTGTACTGAATTCCCAATAGGGATTGTTGAAAAACTATTCCCATTATGCAGAAGAACTGCTTTGAGACTTCTACTGGATGAGTCAATAAAAAAAAGTCTTCATTCCGTAGCATCATACTTTAGGCCCATTGATTTGGTCAATCCAGCAATGTTGTTGCAATAAACCAATGATGACTTCTCCTGGAACGAGAAGTAAAGTTAACGACCGTAGTCGAGGGTGACCCGAAGGCTCCCTTTTCGATAACTACTACACCAAGGTGTAGGGGAGGGCGCTACTCCTTTCCCTGATTTGCTCCACTTTACTCTTGATCCTTACCTTATAATGCTGAGTGTTAAGCAAGGTAGCATCAAGTGCCATTTTTGAGTCTTTGGTATGACTCGACCTAGGATTGAACCCAGGTCTCCCAGGCCATTGGTGAACACTCTAACCATTAGGGAAAAACTGTCTTAGTTCTCTTCCACTGTCTTGATACCAGTAGAACATTGATCCTAGTGTCAACAGACGTTTCTCTTTGAGACATGAAACCAGCAGCTGGGGCAGACTCCTTTGAAAGATTCAGTTCTTGTGACACGTCGTTGAGTTCTACTTGTGTCAAAGGTACTGGCTGATCGTTCTTTTCTGGCTGTTATGCGTCATCTCCAGCTACAACAGTCATGTCACTATATTCGGAATCAGAGCTATATTCCATGTTACCATCAGGCCCAGTAACAGGAAGGTCTGGGCTATGAGAGATTGGTCTTATGGCGGAAGGAACAACGTGGCATTGGACAAGTTGCTTGTTTTTGCGATTTATTCCTTTTTTATTTTTCATGCAGAAATAGCAGCCTGTATTGTGATTATTTCCTTCCCTCTGGACCATTGCAATAGCAAATGGCATACTTTTCTTTTTACCGTTCTTCCAATCCCCAAGTTCTCCACACATGTTTTACAGCAAACGTGACGAGCGAATAGTTTATCCTGATCCCGAGTTTAACTCCAAAATAATCGCAATATGCCTTCTTCACAAAGGTTCTTTGGAAGAACCACATTACCGCATATATAACAGAAACTTTCAGGATTATTCTTACAATTGCGATCCATTCTTACAGGAAAGCAAACGTCAAGCTGTCAAGAGAAAAAATAAACCAGCACTCAGCTCGTTGTTAACACTTGACACAGTACATCAAAATCATTTTAAGCTGAGTGATAAGTCCTGCCCACTCTAGGTATGTGGGTGTTAGCGAATAGGGTGATACACTATAGTTATGTACACATACAACATTATATACTATACTGAGCACCAGGAACCCGCGATCATCTTTGACAAGTAGCGTCCACAGACTTCTAAATAAGTGTTATTACGAGGATCATTAAATAAGTTTCCAGACTTTTTTCGTATGGGCACTTTTATTTAGAGTACACACTTGAAACTCTAGTCTCCTTCGAAGTAATCTCCTCCGGCTGAAATCCACTTGTTGTACTGTTCCAACAACTTCTGGAAGGCTCCATGGAATTCCTCTTGTGTGAGCGTATCAATGACTTTCGTCACAGCCTCTTTCATCTCCTCAATTGTCTCATAACGACAGCCTCTGAGCTTAGGGAATAACCAAAACTCACAGGGACCAACGTCTGGACTATAGGGAAGCTGAGGAACTGTCTTAATGCCCATCTTGGTCAAATAGTCTGTGACAATGATGGAGTTGTGGACTGGTGCATTGTCCTGCTGGAAATGCCACTGACCCGATTTGAAGAGTGCTGGCCTCTTCCGACGGAATCTCTTCCTGAACTCCTTTAAAACCTCAACATAGTAACCCTAACCCTAACCCTTTGGCCAATCAACTCTGGTGTATTGACTTCCTTACTCCCCCCACACCTCTCATCATCCCTCATTGACTCCCTTGCTTCCTTGAATCTCTTATGCCACCCAAAAACTGATGCTCGATTCATGCAAGATGGTCGAAAAGCAGTCTGAAGCATTCAATACGTTTCTGTGGCATCATTTTTTCGAAGTTTAAAACAGAATTTTATTGCATATCGTTCTTCTAAAGTGTCCTCACATCCAGATTGCATTTTTGAAATTCACGAACTGTGACAATCAGGCTTTAGTAGGGTGTATTCGAATTCCTGTTGTAGCTGTTCATTTGAAGCTGAACTTTGTTAAAGTTAAGCAATCCATTTTTAACATTTTAATCAGGTATTGTGGATTCAACTTATTCTTTCACTTCTTGTACACGCCACTTTATTATTTTGGTTCATTTGATTCAGTATTTTCTTACCTTTATCTGGCTAATTCTGTTTCTTTTTCTCCTTTACAGCAGTTCTTAGAGGTGTGGGTTGAGAAAGTTGTGTTTAAGGTTTCTACAATTTTGAGATATTTCTATTTGGAAATTTCAGCTGCAGCCTCATATACGTTTATCGCGTAAATATATTTCTCTCACCCATAGGGACACATACACATAGAACTTTTACACACAAAAATTTCCCTTTAGATTAGGCTACCAAAAACTGCAATATTTTATGCCATAATCTTCACTTCGACTCTGAAAATATTTACATTCTTACAAATATAATCTTTGCTTACAAGAAAAGTGTTAGTAACTTCAGTTTTTCAACAAGCTTTTCACTCAATTTAAAGAAATAAAATTCATTAATTTGAATATCGGTGTTTTATCCGATCATCTACACTTTTCGGATATATATATATATATATATATATATATATATATATATATATATATATATATATATATATATATAAAGTAAAAAATAAAGTTGGCGACCATAGTCGAACGCTCCCTTTTCTATAGCTACGACACCGAGATGTAGAGGAGGGTGCTACATCTTTCCCTGAATGGCTCCACAACCTTTTATCCTTACCTTATAATGCTGAGTGTTAAGCAAGGAGGCATCAAGTACCATTTTATGTGTCATAAGTATGACTTAACTAGGGATTGAATCCCGGTCATTGGCAAACACTCTACCTAAAAAGTCATCTGACGAGACGGAGAGTATAGTAATATTCTCCGCTGAAATAAATTTATAATGACGACTCAACCAAGTCTGAGTTTCCATCCGATTACACTATACATATATATATATATATATATATATATATATATATAATGTTAATTTTCTTTTTGTTTCCTACCTATGGAATATGATGTTTACATTGTTTTCATTTATTCAGTTTGCATCGAAGTGCCTACAAATAACATGAGAGAGTCGAATTGCTATCAAGAGATAAGCCAGCCAAATAATACGGCGACAACGCCTATTGGCGTAGGAAAGCTCTTTGTTGCCAGCTATTTCAACAAAAATGAGAAACCAATCTGTCTCAATATACACCATTCCCAGTGGCAAACGACACCTAGTTACAATCGGTGCCAGCCAAGAGGGCATTGACTGACTGAACAGAGCCAGACAAACTGGTCAATAATTTCCACCTGATACAATGTTTATATATCTAGTCAAAAGATCATTGGCTAAAATCTCGTAATCAACATTCTGGAAACTGACGAGAAAATATGGAACTAGATTATGGTAATAGTTGGATGGATAGTTAAGAATATTGAAATATAAAAGACTCTTATTTTATCAATTTGAATATTGCTGTCTATTTACCAGAACGCTAATTCTCGTAATTTACAAATTATCTAGATTAACCAATTGTCACCTGTTGTAAATGTCTCCTTTTTTTATACAATAATCTACTCATACATAAAATACTATGTCCTCCAAGCAAAAACATATGCGCCTATACATACATACATGTGTGTGTGTGTGTGTGTGTGCGTGTGTGTGTGTGTGTGTGTGGTGTGGTGTGTGTGTGTGATGTCATTTATACACAGCCCAGGAAGTGCATTCAAACTACTCTTAGCCAGACTTGCTGAAGACCCCTCACCATCAAGAATGAAATCGCCTGAAAGAATTAATAAACAATACAACGCCCATGGATCAACCAAATCCCTAAATAGATCCAATAGTCGAGAAAGTATTAATATTGAAACAGACAAGAAAATTGCAAAACGCAAACTTGAAGATATAAAGTATATCTAAAGCAATCGGAATTGACACAGAAATATGAATATATATAATTGATTTTTCTTTTATAACAAGGAAAAATTACGATTAAAGATTAATGCAACCATTTAACTGTGTGCAACAAAATGAGTTCAAACTCATTTAAAAAGTAACCAACTAACCACTCACTTACAAATTATATATATATATATATATATATATATATATATATATATATATATATATATATATATATAACCAAGATTTCGCGTTATGTAAAGATCAAAGGTTAATATGGCATTAAACAAAATAACCTAACCAAACCTAAAAGGTTTAGCATTAAATATCCATCAAAAGTTGAATCCAAATAACGAAACTAACCAGAAAAATTAGGAACACCAACTCTTTTAATTTAAGTTTCATGTGATGTGTACAATCATCAGATGGAAAAGAGAGAAAAGTAATAAATCAATCGTTGTTATATAGTGGTGTATAGTCACATGTTAAGATGGAAGTGCACGTTAAGCTTTATCCGATGTGATGTGTTTATTTTTAATATTATATATATATATATATATATATATATATATATATATATATAAAATAATGTTATATATTTGTATTTGATCTTATATATATGCATATATATAAGATTATATATATATATATATATATATATAAAATAATGTCATATATTTGTATTTGATCTTATATATATGCATATATATAAGATTATATATATTTGTTAAAAATGATATGGCCTATATAAAAAAAACGCAAAAAGCTCAAAGAAAAGTTTGATAAAATGTAAGGTACTACATGTAAGACCGTTGAAATAAAAGCACTTAAAAATAGATATGCTTTTTGTTTGTTGGTTGGTTGGTTGGTTGGTTATTTTGAGAAAACCTTTGCTATTTGTCCATCGATGATAATAAAAATCAAATTTGTGTAAAATCATCTGTAGGTGTAATTTTGAGATGAGTTATTGAATTTATAGTCAAAAAATGTAGTACCTAAATTGTTGATATGTATCTATTTCTGTCTTATTTATATTTCTAGATATTGTCACTCACCTTCAATACACACACACACACACACACACACACATATATATATATATATATATATATATATATGTATGTGTGTGTGTGTGTGTGTGTGTGTGTGTGTGTGTGTGTGTGTGTGTGTGTGTGTGTGTGTGTGTGTGTGTGTGAAGGGTGTGTGTGTGTAATTGTGTAAAAGCCAAAGTATAAAAAAACCTTATCGCGAGAGAAAAGAAATAAGGAAGAAATAGAAAGAGCAAAACAAAGAAAGTGGTAGATTAAGTAGTGAAGTCTATCTCATTATTATCACTGGATACATCTAAATTTCTCTAAATGAAGAAGAATGCATGTTGTTATGGTAATACTATACATTACTCGGTCAATCGTAAAGAAAGAAGGCTTGAGAAAAAGAGCAATACCGGTTTATCAATATTCAAAGCACTCATTTTGTACATGTCAACTCTTCATGAGTTTTCTGTAGTTCCAAGGAAATACAAGTATTAAGAAATAAATATTTTTACAGGATTATCTTGAATTATCAACCAACAGCTCAAGTTAAATCCATCTTAAATTCTTTACAGCTATGGATTATTCGTTGATGTTTTAGTCCGAGATAAACACTGACTGATCACTGTTCTGATTTTTCCTTGTTTCAGGCATTAACTGTTCCTTTCTTCTACTGACCAGATTAAAAGCTATCCCTTCCAAAGGTTCATAAGCAATGTTTCTTTCCAAAGATTCTGAAAATTTTAAGATTCTTATACGAATTCATGCGATTCCAAAGCCGTCACTTATTTAAAAGCTAATCAAGTTTAAAATTGCTTCATCAAAGATTTGCAATTCTTAATGTTCTTATATAAGATTATTCTATTTTTGTATTATAATATTTATATCATTAAAAAAGGAGACTTTATGGAAATTTCTGTTCAAACGCTGTACAAATAAAATATATATCTATAAAGCACATTTTCACAAGAGTTCATATACGCACGCACGCACGTACGCATTTTTTTCTCCTCTGAAAAATATCCACACCAGCGTTAGCTGGTGGGTTTTCCTGGAGTTTGGAGGACAACAAGTCTTTTCAGGTCTCCAGGACTCTTCCCAGTATTCTAGACGATCTTAATAATACTATAGTCTGAATGGTCTCCGTGTGTCCTTTGATCTCTAAGTCTTCAAGTCCCTTTACCAAGACTTTGAGAATTGTTCCGAGCGTACCAATTACAATTGATATTATTACATAACCCTTTGCGAGTTTTTCACACCAGCGTTAGCTGTTGTTCTTTCACAGGAGTCTGAGTGACAGAATGTCTCTTCAAGTTTTTCACACCAGCGTTAGCTGTTGTTCTTTCACAGGAGTTTAAGTGACAGCATGTCTCTTCAAGTTTTTCACTCCAGCGTTAGTTGTTGTTCTTTTACAGGAGTTTGAGTGACAGCATGTCTCTTCAAGTCTCCAGAACTTTTCTTTGTGTTCTGACAGATCTTAACAATGATTTAATCAGGATGGTCTCAATTCGTTCTACGATTTTTAACTCTTTCAGCCGCCTTACCAAGCCTTTGAAAATCGTTTAAGTTCACCAATTATCATTGGTATCATCGTCCCCTTTATGTTTCAGAACTTTCTTAGTTCTATTGTATACAGGGAAGAACAACAACAACGGTGCTGTATAACAATATAAACTGCTTCTTATGGGAAAAGTAAGAGCGAATCGGAGATGGCTGAAATGTATACACACCGGGACGACGGTGAGGTTTTTCTGTGAAATATCTCTGCCTTTCTACTTTGTTCTACTTTCATGAGACTGATATAGAGCCATCTCAAGGTACAGAACCATTTTAATTTCAACTCACTTCTCGCCTTTCATGGGTCTCGTACATCTTAAAGCACCGAATCATCTTTTATTATCATCATCGTCTCTTTACCTTTTTTTAATTTAAGTAGGAAGTGGTAGTTTTTACTAAAGTGCGAGTGGCAGCGAATTTTCTCAGCTAAAATTGATAATACGCGGGAGAATAGCGAGAGTAGGTTATGTGGTGATAGAAACGAAACGGGTAACCGCATGATAAGCGGAGGAGTCCCCTTGGCGTCATAGCTAACGTGCTGAAAACGTTGCAAGCGAGTTCGAACTCCTGTCACGCTATTACGTTCCCTTTTGTATGAATATTTCTTGGGAAAGGTATGAACACTCTTATCCACCAAGCTATGGATTAAAAAGTACTACTGCTGTTCTTCTACAAGAATGGCTTTGGCAGGCATTAGATAACCGACATAGTTTGATATGTCATTAAACAGAAAAACCGAAACCAAACATAATGAGCAAATGCAACAAATTGGTACAAAAGGATTACGAAAGCAGGCATGACTGGTTGAGGAATGGGATCAACTGAGAATTGTGCAAACGACTTAAGTTTTACCATAATAACAAATGGTATATGCACAAACTAGAAGCTGTCTTAAAAAATGTGATCCACAAAATTTTCTGGGATTTCGAGATAAAATGGCTTACTTAATTCAGTGCAGAAGTCCATATCTGGTTTTAATTAACAAGAAAAAATTAACTTGTGATCTTTGTCATTTTTGCTGATCCAGCTGACCCCAAAATGCAAAAAAAAAAATTATCAAATATCAAACCTTTCCAGAGAACAGAAAAGTTGTGAAACATGAAAGTTACGGAGATAATCGTATTTGAAGCCCCTGGAATAATACCCATGAATCTGGAGATTAGTTTGAGTGAACTCAAGATCAGAGGAAGAATCGAGACAATACTAATCTCAGCACTCTTAAAATCAGCTAAGATACTTAGAATAGTCCTGGAGATCAGAGGAGAATTGCTGTCACTCAGAATCCAGTTAAAATCCAACAGTTATTGCTATCCAAACTTATCTATATTATTTCTATATATGAGGGCGTTCCGGTGTAATGGTTATCGTCGTAGGAAACAGACACAGCCAATCGATTTCAAATCCTGGACGAAACTGTTTGCAATTCATACAGCGTTAATTACGGCCACCTACCACCCATCTCGAAGACCATCCAAATTTGACGAACAAGCCTTGCAAGACACTGCTGGAGGAGCAAGGACAAACTCATAAGCGACGTTCTCCAGTGGACTCCTTCACACAGACGCGCAAGTGTATGACGACTAGCTATAACTTATCTACCACAGCTTAGTACGAACACAGTATGTAGCCTAGAAGAACAGCCGAAAGCGATGGATGATATAGAGAGATGACGAGAGAGAGGTAGGGAAATCATGATGATAATTCTCCCTCCAACTATGAGTAAACAGTAGAACAGACTGGGCTCTTTTATCTTCGTATGAGATCCGGTCTAAAAGAAAAACTGAATTAAAACCTGTTAAATCCCATTTAAAAAATAAGCTTGTGTTGCATCCTGCTTGTCCAGGGGGGGGGCATATAGTTATACTGGTACCATACTGAATATCGATATTTAGAGTGACTTTAAAGCGGTTCATAAGCACAGACATTTCAAGGTTATCTAAACTTGATCCGATAAAGGGGAGTCCCCGTGGTGTAGTAGTTAACGTACTGGACTGTGACATCGTAGTAAGAGAGTTCGAACACCAATTTCACAACTGAGTTCTCTTTCAGACAAATACCCTTGAATAAATTATAAACCCTACTTACACTCCCAGTTATGAGTTAAACAGTACAATTAAGAAGGTTAAAATGCCATTGAACAAAGAGACTAAGCTAAACCAAATGATTAGCTTGTGTGAGTGTGACTGTTCGACGAATATTTCGGTCAGTGTGCTATGATAAAAAAAAATCATTAATAATATGAATATTGCAGCCAGGTTCTTTAAATGAGATGCTGAAAAGAGAAGGCGGAGCAGTTCGAAAAAAGAATCAGGGAGGAGCTGAAATTGCTCTTATGACATGTTCAACAACTGCGATTTTATCGACCACTCACTTTCACCTCACGTTGGATGATTGAGGGCGTGAGAAGAGAGAAAATGGCAAACGTGTGTAAGAGATAAAAAAAACAAATTGGAGTAAAGTTCGAAATTACCGGCAATAATATTAGCAATTTATTTTCCTATAAAATATGGAATAGTGATTTGTAAAGAATACTTGCTAAAATACCACATTCTGAGAGCCTAATTTCTGTTCAAAATTAAAGTTGGAGTAATAAATATCATGTTCGTGATTTTAAAAAAATGACAAAATATCAATAACGTTATTAATTAGCAAAAATCAATATTATTGTTATTAATTAGTGAAGAATAGTATAAAGTAAGATTTGATTGATGTCATCACTATTATTATCCTTATCATCATTATTATTATCAGTAGTAACAAAAGAAGTTGGTATTACACTGTCACTGATGATGGTGGGCGTTGTTCCGTGTCCTCTCTGACAACATCCTAATATTTCAGCGATTATTTGGATTCGTAAACTCATCTATCTTTTCCTTTCTGTCTTCTTTTTTCTTTTATTAACACGACGTTTCACTCAACAAATCTCTTCAGGAATAAAAACAGATGTTATATGTATACAGAAGGATTTTAAGAATGTTAATACTCTGATGGGACTACCTTTGTGATAAAATTTCAAACAGTTACCTTATGTTCCACATAACTGTCAACACATTCTTAGAATCTCCCACATGTGATAAAAATGTTAATGATTCTAGGAGAGTACCTTTATAAGAAAAGCAGACCTAATATTATGGAGACAGCCATGGGAAGATTCCACTAATGCAATAACCTGGCTTACAATCTGCTATTATATGTTCTCTGTCGACAGAGATGGTGGACAGGTGGAGACATTAAAATCATATAAAGAAACGTTCATAGAGATGTTAACAAGTCAATACGCACGCACAAACACTGACACGCACACTCATATATATATATATATATATATATATATATATATATATATATATATATATATATATATATATATATAATATGAAAAAAATGTTAAAGGATGTATTCTTTATATGCGATTTGCCAACGACGGTTGGATAAGCCGGAACGTTGACAACTCCCATATAAAAATTACATCCTTTTAATATTCTATTTTTTCATATCATATATCTACATGCCGTCGGATTTATTTCCATATATATATATATATATATATATATATATATATATATATATACCCTTTGTGAAAATCTCATAAACTTGAATTGTTCAAATTTGATTTGAAAAAATTGTCGAAAATTGTCAAATTTTAAACATCAATTTAGATGTCAAAACAAAGCCTAAGTTAAAATTTTAGCGAGTATCAATGTGTTTTTATTGAAGTCATTGAAGTTTTTTATGTATTTTAAAAAGCTGCCATCTGAAGTTATCGGTCAAACCAGATAATCACAATTTATTTCAATGAAAAGTCAGTACAATCATCAGAAATTGAATAACACCTCTAAAACTGGTCTGCGTTAAAAAAAATTTTCCAAAATCAAAGATTTATCGAGTGATATATGACCACCATTTTATTCTGAATTCAAAAACATCATTCATTGTGTTCAGTCAGATCTGGACTATTTTCCAAAGAACTGTAGAGATTTGAGTGAAGAGTCGGGTGAGCGCTTTCATCAAAACATTCACATTATGCAAGAGCGTCACTAAGGCCGGTGGGATATATAATTTCTCGCTGAATACAACTGGTGCTTGAAACGGGATACGGTAGCTGCTGAGCTCAGAAGGGAGTCTCTGAAAAGACCTCTCATTCATGAATAGCTTCTTTTGTGTATTTTTCAGTTTACAAAGGCACAATGTGAGCTTTCTGCGAATATATCAGCTCTAAACTTAGCATTATTTGTTTAATTCCACAAGAAAATAAATAGTTATAATACTGTTCAATACATTTCAAAGAAGAACTTGTATCTTAAAAATTTGATCTGATAATAAAAAAAGCATGATTTTAGATTCAGCACAAAACCTGCCTTACAATCAGCTATTATATGTTCGACCTTGAAAACATCGCAGGCTAGTGTAATAGTATAAATAACAAACACATGTCTTTGAATCCATTACATTTTAATATAGTAACTTATTTTCCATTGATTTTGTTATTTTTTGTACTTCAGAAACCCTTTTTCCGACATTATAGATTTAATTTCTTCTCATATGTCTGCTTTGCTCTTATATAGTTTGGCACCTTCATATAATTTCATCTTCCCAATTGACCGTAGATTTTCGATCGGATTTAGTTCAGGATTTGATGATGGCCATTCAATTATCTTCTCTCCTGTAAATCTTTTATGTCCAAAGAATATGATCAAGCTTAGATAAATGAGAAGGAGCATTGTCGTGCATAAATACACACTTCACTTTGAAACTACAAGACTTGGAAAAAATGTCATGTTTATAAAATTGCAATAGTTTGCACAGTTTAAATTAATTCCTTTATCAAATGGTCCAATAATGACAATTCCACCCCTATCATAACACTACCACAATGGAGGTGCCCGTGGAGTAATGGTTATCGTCGTAGGAAATGGAAACGGTGATACGAGTTCAAATCCTGGACGAGACTGATGGCATTTCACATAGCACTAATATCCTTGGGAAAGGTATGAATCCAATTATTCTCCCTCTAGCTATGGGTAAATAGTAGGACAGACTAGGTTCTTCAGCCTTGGTGAGGCAACTAGTCTAGGATAAGGAAAACTCTGAATTCAAACCTGTTAAACTCCGCTTAAAAAATCTACCTTGTGTCATATCCTGCCCGAGCGGAGGGGTTAGGTAAAAAAAGAGGAGGTGCCCGTTGTGTAATTGTTATCGTCGTAGGAAATGGACACGGTGACTCGAGTTCAAATTCTGGACGAGACTAATTGCATTTCACATAGCACTAATACCCTTGGGAAAGGTAGGAATTCAATTATTTTCGCACCAGCTATGGGTAAATAGTAGGCCAGACTGGGTTCTTCAGCCTTGATGAGGCAACTAGTCTAAGAGAAGGAAAACTCTGAATTCAAACCTGTCAAACTCCGCTTAAAAATTGACCTTGTGTCATATCCTGCCCGAGCGGAGGGGTTGGGTAAATAGGATCATAACACTACCACATCTTTGCTGAATTCTTTCAGCCACAGGCACGTCTAAATCTATCCTTTGACCGATCTATCAGGTCCATCAAATGTTATTTGAGATTCGTCTGTGAAAATTACTTTAGAAAAGTTAATTTTCATACATTTCACGGCCCAATTGCGACGCTTTAGTGAGAGGATTTTGCCTTGGAGATATTTTTACAGATCCCAATTCAGAAAGTATTCTATCTTTTCTTCTTGATTTCCCCAATTCTAGTCTTTTCAAATATCTGATCACTGGTCAAAAGCGTTTGTTTCTCTCTATCTCGTTTTAGTTTACGTTCATCTCGAAGAAGCAAGTTCTTAAAGCCTTTTCCTTTGCTTCGAATTCTATCATTATCTGGTTTGGTTGGGTCACGAGTTTTTCAGTTAGCTGTTAAGTTTGCAAAGATCTTTGAGCAGAAATGTAAGTCAAATTGGAAAGTCCAAGCGAGTACACAAGCGACCAACCCAGGAAGACCAAAAGTAAACAAAATAGATTTATGTCTTGTCACAAGTTTGATTAGGGAAATGAAAACAGAGAATTTGAGGACACGTGTGAAATGACACAATAACTTAGCGAGATGATATCACACAACCGATATCCTGAATTTTAATATATAAAAAATTAGCGATTTTTGAAAAAGTTGTCGGTTGTCAGTTGGAAACTGTCGAGGTTAGACGTCGGTCGGGGCGGGGGTGTTTCATTGAGTCTCTGTTTAAAGACCTTTACAAATCTTCTCTCTCCCTCCCATTCCTCTCTTTCTCTCTCTTTCTCTCTCTCTCTCTCTCTCTCTCTCTCATTCTCGTGCAACTGTATGCAGTCTGAACATGGATAATAAAGCGATATTTTTTAATAAGAATATTGGACATGTTACTGTTACTGTAATAAGAAATGATTGTTAATTGTTGACGGAGAGTTCTTGTGCTTGAGTTGCCAACACCCAGGCAACTTTGTTCTAACGAATCATCCCGACCGTTGTGTGTCATTCCCTACCTGTGGATCTTTCAAACACAGCGTTGGCATAGAAAGGATTAATAAACAAACTATCTGGAAACGCATTTGGCGCCGTTATCAGGATAAGACCAAAGTAAAAGTACAGTGACAACCATATTATCACATTTGGCGCCGTTACCTGGATGAGACCAATCATTATTATAACATTTGGTAAATGTTGTCGTGCACAACGGTATAACATTTTGCGCTGGTATCGGCATTGGTAGTCTTGACCGCGATATTGTTACAGTGGTGCCGTGCCAAGATATTGTTAGATTAGTACGGTACCCAAATGAAAGCGTTACAAATGGTAACCGACCTCAGAATATAGTATCACATTTGGTGCCGGACCAAGCGATAGTACCACATTTAGTGCCGGACCAAATAATAGTGTTATATTTAGTGCCGTGTAGGATAATTGGTAATAGTGCCGGACAAAGCGATAGTACCATATTCAGTGTCGAACCAAACCACAGTGTTACAGTTCTCAACTTAGTTATATTTTCATAAGCCTGCTTTATCGTTCGACAATCTCTGCAAAACTCCTTTGATATCTTCAAAATGGACATTCCTTCATTCAATAACTTTTATTATTTTCTGTTTTTCAACTATCGTTAGATTCTTCCCTTTACCTATGTTTCAACAGATATTATGGACAAAAATAGAAAATAGTTTTGATTAATTTTTTTATTGGATTTCAAACGTCTCAAGCTCACATTAGTTTAATCTACAATCCATTTTCGTAAATTCCTAATATCACAAAAACTAACAATTAAAAAAGACAGAAAATTTAGTTAAATGTGGGAATAGACGAGTCGAATTTGACAAATATTAATTTAGAACTTTGAGCTATTGAGGTTTATTTGATTTACATATTAACTTTAGATAAGCTGTTATATAGTCTTGGCCTTCGGTGTCTGAGTTTACGTAGACCTTTACAACAATGTGTGTGTGTGTGTGTCTCCAAAACCTCTGCACGAGTTTTTAAGTGGAGTTTAACAAGTTTTAATTCAGAGTTTTCCTTCTCCTAGACCTGTATCTTAACCAATGTGAAAGGGGTTAGTCTCTTCTACAATTTACCCATAACTGGATTCATACATTTCTCAAGGGCACTAAAATATGAGAAATATAGTCTCGTCCAGAATTTGAACTTAGTTCACCGTGTCCATTTTCAACATAACCAATACACTATAAGTGGATATATATATGTATGTATGTATGTATGTATAAATTCACCTAAGGTGTCCGAGTTGAAATATGCCTCATCAACGCCTAGGAATCATATACATGGCTAAGCATTCCGTACTCCCTCTCCTCCTCCACCTCTTAAACGGCATCCAACCCACTTTGGTGGTTATGCCTCATCATATAGCTGGCTAAGTATTCCCTCCTCTTCCTCCTCACCCGACCTTTGAACGGTATACAACCCGCTTTGGTTAATATGCCACTAAATAAAGAAACCAACAAACTAACAAATATCAGATGTAGGTTACGCCAGCTTCAGGCATGTACTCACCTGCTGAGTCTTTGGAGGATTGGTGCCTGAATGTGATCCCCGGCTACATACGTATTGAATTCAGAGTTTTCTTTCTCTTTGACCAGTTGCTATACCAGTGTTAAAGAACCCGGTCGGCCCTACTGTTTACTAATAGCTGGAGGGAGTCGTTGGATTTGTGCCTTTTGCAAGGGCATTAGCGTGAAAAGGAAACACAAACAATCTCGTTCAGGATTTGAACTCGCATCGCTGTATCTATTTCCTGCGACGATGACCGATAACCGATTCTTCTATGAACTTAAGAAAATGCAACGCATGGCCAATACAGGAGGATTTTTGACTACCGATAGTGAATTCCGAAACCAACCCCCAAAAATAAAGAAAAGAAAAACAGCATTTCGGCTTCTTCAAATAACGTCATTCAATGTCTTCTCAGTCGCCACTCTCACTAACGCTTAACATTAGGCTTTCCTCACCAACGATTGATTTTGCGAAAGGTCAGTCGTAACTCTAAAAGCGTGATGACACTTGCTGTACAAGGATCACTTTTTCTCCAGTCTTCAGCTCTTAGCCAGGTTTAAACTTCTTACTTCCGGAAAAGCTTTCAATCTTTCTTCAAGAAGTTGTCATTATTGTCCCACGTTACCATCAAGTGTAGCAATAGTCTTTGTCTTGTCTCCACTTTCAACATTCTCAGACTGATCCTTGCTAAGATGAAAGCAACTAGTTTTCCCACACACTAAAAGAACTCTGAGACCGCAAAGGAGTTTCAAGGGTAAATTTTCTGTAGGTTGACGAGAAAGTATTAATAGTCGGTAAAGAATCAGAGGTTAGAGGTCTGAGCAATATATTTCAGCTTTAATCTTTAAAAAAATCTCTTTGAGATCACAATCTTCTCCAATATCCTCAACCAATTTTTCTCAACATAAATCAGGTACCATGTATGGTCAGTTCCAGTGAAGCGACCCTGGAGAGAGCAAACTCTTCAAAGGTCTAAACCTAGCAAAATCTATTTGTCCTGGTTAATTTCATACATTCATTTTTCTGTTATCCTCTTAGTTATGGGTAAATACTAGAGCAGAATAGATTCTTTAACCTTGATTAGGCAACCTATCTAAGAAAAGGAAAACTCTGAATTCAAACCACCTGTTTGAAAAATTTGCCATCTTTGAGGGTTTGGGAAAAAAACGGGGGCGTAAAAAATGGAATCAGCGACCCGAGTTCAAATCCTGACAAGGCTGTTTGCATTTCACTTTACACATGCTCTCGGAAAGGCATGAATATATCTCTTATCCCTCCTCCCAACTATGGGTAAATAGTAGGATAGATTTTGTTCTTTAGCCTCTTTAAGACAATCAGTCAAAGAGAAGGAAAGCACAAAATTTAAACCAGCTGTACTCTGTGAAATACGTCACATCCAGCTCGTGACAGAGGGGTTGGGTAAATGTATACATTTTTTTTTCTTAGCGACTTTCTTTCTCTGCATTACTCTTTATTAATAAGATATTACATGAAAACCAACTGTAAGCCGACTGAATTGAAAGCATCCAATAGGATTATGATCAGGATGGATTGATTCACTCCTTTTCACGGGAAAGGTCCTAATACAAACATTGAGAGTTGCAGCGAGAACGAACAATTGTAATGAATCCGGTGAATAAATGTGAAATGTTAAATCTTACTTTATCTACTTTCCTGTCCTGTCAGCGGGGTTTAGAGTACGCTGGCCTCTGCAAAGGGGTAAGAACTCTTCTCCATCCAAAAAAAAAAGAGAGATGTCATGGGTATGACACTAAATTGCATACGATGGCTCGGCTCCATTTTTGGAGATATGGGAAGAATGGAGTATCCCTTCTTTGCCATTACTCCCTGTCCCACTCTGACTCTGAGTGGTGGTACCTGTTACGATCAGCTCTTTGGGTCAAATAGATCTGTTTAATATTATTAATGTTCGACTGGATCATGTGCCAAAAAACTCTTAAAAAACAACTACTCAAAGATGTTATATGAACGAACAATGAACGCGATTCCCTAACTTCTCGGCATGAAATAACCCTAGACGATTTGACATTTCGTTAAAATGAATCAATCGATCTGTCTACTTTCACTATAGCTTCTTTAGAGAACGTACCCAGAAAACGAGTCTTGATGCGATCAGCTAAACCGCAAAAAAAGTAGATTGTAGAAAACAATGTTCTTTCTAATCAAAATCCTGAAACTGATTGAAATTGATCAGCACTGCTTTTGCATCATCTTTTATTCCAACTATATATGTGCAAAACAAGTGCAAGTTGTCGGAAACAGTCTGACTTCTCACTGTGCAAGTTAGCTATAATTTCTCCAGGCTCTCCAGGATAGTCTACAATCGGTTCGACCAGATCATGTAAAAAATCTCTGTTGAATACAGAGTTAAGTAAATGCTTAAAATTGCAGATGTCTATTTGAACCATACTACTCCACCCTTCTGGCAAAGTGTTGAGAAGTATACTCCTCTGAGTCAACTAGTTGTTACAAATTGTTGCTAGCAGAGGCATAAATATGTGACAGCCTCAAGTACTATTCTTTCTGGAGCGACCATCGATCCCGAGAGACTTAACATTTTTTACGCCTCTAACAAATCTTCAGCAGCTTGTCTTGCAAACAGAAGACGAAAGCTGGCCATGTAGATGTCAGACTGAGTAGAATTTAGATTGGTAAACAGTTTCGTGAAGTAATCTTAAAATCATATATATATATATATGGGGGTTTTTAAGAGACAAGAAAAATCCTCCCGTCTTTTAAAGAAATACGCAGAGATAGGTAAGTTTTCATATATACAGATCGTTTTGAAGTCATCCATGTTAGATGTCGTGTTAGTCATATAGTCGGATTCAGATCCATATTTACTTTCATATATGGGTTTGTAGAATATACCAAATGCATCTCTGCAGGAGGGTAAGACCCCCCCCCCACCCACTCAACGAGTGTCCAAGATATCGTATTAAACAATCTGATGGTGAGGCTCAAGTAATGTTGGAGCTTTGAGGAAAGCGGAATATTCCTTCATTGCTATCGCTCCCAAGTCCACTCTGCCCCGGAGTGGTAGCATATTATAGGTTCCTATCTTTGAGTCAAATAGTTCTGTTTGACATTTAAACTGAGTAAAAACAAATGACTTGGGCTAAATAGAGTTGTTTGAAATAAAATCGTTTGATTACCTTAACTTTATGTAAACAAATGACTGATGTTTAAATGTTAGTGATACATAGCAATTCTTGAAACTATTTAACTATGTGCTAAAGAATGAGCTTATGCTTGTTTAAAAACGTTATCAACAAAATGTGTTTACAAATCATGTATATTTAAAGTATATGTATACAGAGGATTTGACATCAAATAAGATACAATAGTTAATACGCCATAAAATCAAACCAAACCATCACCAACAATTAGATATACACACATTTAGATATACAAACCCTCAATAGAAATGCTGACTTCACAAGATAACAATAACCGAACCAATACAAATATACCGAATATTCAATTACCTAGAGAAGTATAACCTAAATTAATGTACAGATAACAACCACACCCAACAAAAAATGAATAAAGCAAAAACATTTTTAGTATAAAATAACTCAAGGGCTGACATGCCATAAAATTCAACCAACCTAGAGTCAAGACTTTGCTGAAAAACAAAAATTACAAAGTCACTTTTCTTTATAAGAAAAGGTGATATTTATCGATGTGTTAATATGTCTCAATATTAGTATGAACAAAAATTAGTTCATGCATTTAAATAGCTGTTTTGTTTTAATTGTATAATACATTTTATGGGTGTTTGAAAAATCTTTTGATGTATACGTCACTATGTAGAGGGAAAGTAACATTTGTGACGCCAATATTTATCTGTAAACAAATTAATAATAATCAGCAGGCAAGAATACTTATATTAGTACAAATATTTCTGACGCATATATTAATAAATCGAAAAGGGATAATACATAATACTGGTTTGTGAAAGTAGTAAAGCAATGTTAAATCTAAATAAATTCCGAGTAATTGAATTTTTAATGCGAAGAAATAATAAAATTTATTCAAAGAAATAAAGACGAAAGATGAGCAGTCAGTAAAGACTTGACGTAATCTTTACTGAAAAGTGAAGATGAGCTTATTTTCTCGCGTATTTATAAGAATTAGGTTGGCTCAAAAATAGAATCAAAAGTAGATTTATTTACCTAGGAATTTAATTGGTCATAAAATCTATTTTTCATTTTATTTTAACAACCTAGGTTGAATTGGTTGGTTTCTTTGTTTAATGACATATCAACCTTCACGGGCTAGTTAATCCCAGAGATGTCCTTGAAGAATAACAGTAGAGGTACAATGTAATCCCATAGACAGGAATAATCTAGGAGAAAAAAGATTCTCAAATCATTTAGGATTGGCTCGTTCAAAATTTGCGAAACAAAACAAATATTATCAACCAAGATCAAAGATAAATGGGCGTTCTATTGAAAGGCACTGATCAGTAAAAGAATTTTTGAGTGTATATTCAAATTTCATTGCTTTTGGAAGCCCCTTTTTCATACAAAAATTGACACATTTGTTTACACTGAAAACATATATATATATATATATTGTTCGTCTTATTTGGATGGTTTTAGGGATAGGAGGTAAGTGGCCGTACATCTGTTGTTTCATGGGGTGTTCTTATGCAGTTCCTGTTTAGCTTTTCTCAATACATTTTGTCAGAATCCATGTAGTGCATCCGTACAGCAGTATTGACATAACCACAGCTTATGCGGAACACTGCTGAAGAAGCAAAGACGAACTCATAAGTGACGTTATTTTTTGGAGCCCTTCACATGGACGTGCTAGTGTCGGCCGACCAACAAGATCTTACCAACAGCAGGTCTGCGCAGACACAGTATGTACTGGAAGGCCTGCCGGGAGCAACTGATGATAGGGAAGGATGGAGAGAAAAAGACGAGAGAGGGAAATCTATGCTTGCAGCGTGACTTGATGAATGATGAAATGATGAATATATATATATACATATAATCAAACATTGGACTACGATTTAAAAAAAACTATTAAGAACTTGAAACCGTTAAAATAACAATTAGCACAAGTATATCCTGTATTACTGTCAGTTTTACGACACAAGTCGATCTTAAGGTACAAATGATTATAAAGACGATTTGAAAACCAACTTATTAGCACTCATTGTAAATATTCTCTCGTTTCTTTTATTCAAAGATGACCTCCAGCATTTTAAATTGTTTTATATCGTAATATGGAATTAATTGGCAAAGTAAGTATCTATTCTGGTGCCATTATTATTTATTCATTTTTGCACGCTCTGTTGACGGTACTCCGCATCATCTGCAGAGGGTTAAGATCTCCCACGGGAGAAACTCAAACTCCATCTGATCGTGGGCTGGGGGGCTGGAGGGCTGGGAAGTATGGAGTACACCTTCTTTACCATTACTCCTGGTTCAGAATGGTAGAACTTATTAGGGTCCAATCTAAGAGTCAAACAGATCTGTTTAAGAATTATTCATATTCGATAGGGCTGTGTGCAACAAAAAAAAAGCAATTAAGAAACAACTATACAACTGTAATTATGAACGTACAATGAACAAGATTTTCTAGCCTCTCGGCGTGAAATAGTTTACTAGATGAGTTTACATGCCATTAAAATCAATCAATCATTATTTATATTTTTTACACATCGTCTAGATTTTATACAACATTTTTTCAGATCAAGTATAACTTCATCGTTGAAACACACAGACATTATGTTATATAATAGCTGAGACGGTCGAAGTATACCTTCAAAATGACTGAGACGCACTTTTTTTTCTGTGTTGATAAGGATTTTTACGTGAATCTACGGTTTCCCAAAATATGTTCACAGGAAAATAAATTTGTTGATTCAAACATCAAGATTAGCCCGATCAACATCGCTCGGGCGATTTAGGCGCAAAAGCCTTCCACATATTATTTGCAGTCACCTTTTGGCGCTGTAACAAAATGGCGGGTCGATAGAGAATTCGGAACAACTGAAACGCGCAAGTAAGGTCAAGGTGAAGACGAATTCACAAATAGAAATGATATCATTGATTTATCTCAGCGGCCCTCAATTGTGGATTATTTGGGAGAAATGTCTTACGTCTGAACTGAAAAAATGTGTGTATCTGCGGTTTGGGAAAGAAAGTAGAAAAGTACATGGCTATTAACAGCGCTAAATAAAGATGATCAATAAAAACAATAAAATGAAATCATGAAAGTTTCTTGCTGGTAATTTTTCTTTTTCCGTTATTGGTAGAAAGATACTTTCACTATGCGTGTTTCACAGATTTTATTGGAGTGTATCAGAACAGAATAAAGATGAGTGCGTTGTGTGATGATAATTTGCCGACTAAAGAAAGATAGCAACACTTAAAACTCTGCATTTGAAATCCACCTTGAGTCTGAATTCGAAAACCGACAACTGGCTCCTGTAATGAATTTAGCACAATTTTGTTTTCTCAGCTGGGTTTTATTAGACAGAAAAAAAGAAGATATAAACGTCTTCGAATTGATAAATAACACTTATCTGGTATATATGCAAGTATTTTCCTCTCACTCTTTTCTGTTTCTCCCACATTTATACACAAACTTTCTCTCTCCCTCTTTCTATCTCTCTCTCTATATATATATATATATATATATATAATGCAATTAGAAGAAAACTCAAACCTGGTAAAATTGCCATTATAAATTTATTTCTGCGAAGAATATCATTATACTCTTCGTCTCATCGGATAACTTCATACGTTTAATTTGGTTGGTTGGTTGGTTAGTTGGTTGATTGGTTGGTTTTTATGGCATATCAATTTTTGTTGGTTATTTAACGCCAAATCCATTTGTATACAAACAATCAGTCCTATTTTAAACAGTTCAGTTTAATGTGAGTACACAGTTTAATTGTCGAAAACATTTCTATTTCAAGCTATTCAGTTTAATCAAACAGTTTTCATTCAAACAGTTCAATTTAGTATAAGTATAGTTTTTTTCCACACACTTAAATGTTAAAACAGTTCTATTTCAAACAATTCGGCTTAGCGTAAATAGAGTTGCAATATCAAAAACAGTTCTATTTCAAACTATTCAGTTTAGCGTAAGTACAGTTTCAATGTAAAAAAATAATTCTATTTTAAACAATTCAGTTTTGTATCTGTACACAGTTTAAATATCAAAACATTTCTATTTCAAGCAATTCAGTTTAGCATAAGTACGCAATTTAGGTCAATTTGACCCATAGATAGGACCCTATCAGGTGCTACCATTCCGAGCCAGAGTGGACCTGGGAGCGTTGGCAATGAAAGGGTACTCCGCATTCCCCAAACCTCTAGCATTACTGGAACATCACCATCAGATTGTTTAGAGTCATACCTTGGACGCTCGTTGGGGCGAGGGTCTTGCCCCTCTGCAGAGGTGCAGCCTCAGCCGACTGGGCAATACACAGAGTTAAATGTAATAACAGTTTTATTACATATAATTCAGTTTAGCATAAGTACGCAGTTTAAATGTCAAAACAGTTCTATTTCGATCAATTCGGTTTAGAATAAGTACGTAGTTTAAATGTCAAAACAGTTCTATTTCAAACAATTCAGTTTAACATGAATACGCAGTTTAAATGCAAAACACAGTAAACTCTCAAAACTACAGTTAAGTTCTATTTGATCCATAGATAGGACCCTATTAGGTACTAACATTCTGGGCCAGAGTGGACCAGGGAGCGATGACAATGAAAGAGTACTCCACATTCTCCAAACCTCCAGCAATACTAGAACCTTACCATCAGACTGTTTAGTGTCATATACAGGACACTCATTGGGAGGGGTCTTACCCCTCTTCAGAAATGCAGTCGGTGTATTCTACAGCCCCAGCCAAATGGGCAAATTTGAGGTTGAAAAACAGCAAATATGGATTACAGTATGTATGTCAAAAAAGAAGAAAAAACTATATAAATTTAAATTATTTGGCGAAAGGGGATTAAAACAGTAAAATATTAGAAAAATTAAGAAACCAGGAAAGATTGTTACTGTAAATTAACCCATCCT
>OY757916.1:81977103-82085757 GCA_963585895.1 Sepioteuthis lessoniana | reverse complement strand
ACACACACACACACACACACACACACACACACGTATAGTGGTTCTTTTTTAATTTTCGCTACTCAAATCGTTGACTTTATCGAATAATTGTAAAGAGAATTCCATATGCTTACGATATGCTCACGAATGTTGCGGCACCTAATCAATTTTCCAATGTGCTGATTAGCATTTTCTGTCAATAAAATCTCCAGTCATTTTGAATATCTAGAGAACTGGTTGCACGGTCTTGATGTACTTAATTAACAAGAGAGGACTTTACGGTACATACATTAACAGACACACTTCCAAGTGTTAAGGTGGCATTCATTATGACCACGCTACCTCTATCTTATTACCTAATCTAAGATCACCTTTGAAAATGAGATTCAAGAAGCATTTGTAAGATTAAGGAGAACAGGGCGAGGCAGCTGATAGCGATCCAGAAAGAGGACATTCAGACTCTTAAAAAGTGAAAGGGGGAAAACTTGAAGAAACTTGGTGCCACAGCTAAAATCATTTATTCATTTATGTTTATTTTGTTAATATTAAACGACGGGATCATTTCCGGAGAGAACTCGTTTATGTATACATCATCATCATAATCATCATCAAGTCCTGCG
Source organism: Sepioteuthis lessoniana (assembly GCA_963585895.1). Taxonomy (NCBI): domain Eukaryota; kingdom Metazoa; phylum Mollusca; class Cephalopoda; order Myopsida; family Loliginidae; genus Sepioteuthis; species Sepioteuthis lessoniana. The sequence goes on along the minus strand of OY757916.1, from coordinate 82,085,158 downwards.
GATTCCTGTGACTCTCTCTCACTCTCTCTTTCTCTCTCTCTCTATCTATCTATCTATCTATCACACACACACACACACACCATTCATCTTTATCGTCTATCGTTCTTCGCTGATCCTCTAGACATCATCCAGTGTCTGCACAGAGCAAAAGTTTTTTTACATTGCGGCCAACATTGATATATCCATGTGAGGAATCGCATAGGAGAACCTCCTTTGATTTTGTCCTTGCTTCTCCAGCAGTACCCAGCATGAATAGTTCCTCGTACTTTAATAGTTTGTGAGATTGGAAGTGAGTGGCCATACAGCTGGTGTTTTGTAGGATACTGCTTCTAGAATTTATTCAAAACGTCACGCAGTATCCTTGAGTAGTTCCTAACCAGCTTTTTCTCCAATCGCTTCGTTAAAGCCCGGTTGATGCAGCCATTATATATAAATATATATATACAAACAGGTTTCGTTCCTTATAGAATTGGTGATGAAGAAGAGAGAGCGTGAGTCAGCAGCACATTAGCCAACTACTTTCCTTTAATATCTTCCTGGACTGTGAGTAACATTACGTCGTATTAAAAGTCCAAGGATTTATCTGACTTCCCACCAGGCCAGATTTAGCATAAAGTCATGTTCGATTAAAGGTCCAAGGATTTCTCCGACCCCAGGACAAATTTGGCGCAAAGTCACGTTCTATTAAAGGTTCAAAGACCTATCTGACTTCCTACCAGGCCAGATTTAACATAAGGTCACGTTCTATTAAAAGTCAAAGGACTTATCCGACCTCCTACCAGGCTAGATTTGGAACAAGGACATATTCTATTAAAGATCTAAGGATTTATCCGACCCCTTTCCAAGCCAGATTTAGGTCACGTTCTATAAAGAAGTCCAATAATCTATCAGATCTCCTACCGAGCCACACTAAGCACGAGGTCATGTTCTATTAAATGTCCAAAACTTATCTGACCTCCTACGAGCCCATATTTGGCACAAAGTAATGTTTAATTAAAAGTCGAAGGATTTATCCGTCATCCTACTCAGCGAAATTTGTCAAAAGGCCACTTCCTAATAATGTGTAGGGATTTTTCTAACATCCAACCAGATTAGATTTGACACAAGGTTATATTATATTAAAGATCCAAAGATTTATCCGACTTCCTATCAGGCCTGATTTAACACAAATACACATTCTATTAAAGGGTTAAGGACTTATCCAACCCCCTACCAAGTCAAATTTGGCAAAAAATCACGTTCTATTAAAGGTCCAATGACTTATCTCACCTTCAATCAGGCCAGATTTGGCACAAGGACACGTTCTGTTAAAGGCCCGACGATTTATCCCATCCCACCCAGGTAACATTTGGCACAAGTTCACGTTCTATTAAAATTCCAAGGATTAATCCAACTTCCAACCTGGTCAGTTTTGGTACAAGGTTACGTTCAATTAAAAGTCCAAAATCATATCCGACCTCCTATGCGGCCAGATTTGACATATAGTCACGTCCTATGAAAAGTACAAGGATTTATCCAACCTCCTACCAAGCCTGATTTGGCACAAGGTCATGTTCTATTAAAGATCTAAGGATTTATCCGACCTCACATCATAGAAGATTTGGCATAAGGTCACGTTCTATTAAAAGTCCAATAATCTATCCGATTTCCTACCAGGCCAGACTAAGCACGAGGTCATGTTATATTAAAAGTCCAAGGATTTATAACACCGCCTACGAGGCCAGTTTTGGCACTAAGTCACGTTCTATTAAAGGTTCAGTGACTTATCTAACTTCCTACCCGGCCAGATTTAGTATAAGGTCACGTTCTATTAAAATTCAAAAGACTTCTCCGACCTCCTGCAAGACCAGATTTGGCACAAGTCACGTTCTGTTAAAGGTCCAAGGATTAATACGATCTCTTTAAGAATACAATCATGAAATTCTCTAAAGAAATCTCAGAGGATTATGGATCAAGACAGTAGATATGTTATTCAATTTAAAACAATAAAAAAATTCAAAAAGGCCTTCTATTTTTTAATAAACAAAACTTTTTAGTTGAGACAAAACAGATGTGTGAGATGCGACCAAACATTTCACGGAATTTGAATCTGTTCTTCAACCTGTTCTTCGATTAAGATACTAAGTATTTACTGTTTTCCCCGGGCGTCACAAATCTCAAAATAAAGCCAACTCTTTTTTTACATTTTTTTGTTTTTTGTTTTGCTTCGTTTCTTATTCTTTTTTTAACTATTTTATGCATTAAATTCCACAAAACTTTATGGTGAATCTCGTATATATAGGCGCTGTGGTGCAATGGTTATCACCGGAGGAAGTGGACTCGGTGACCCAAATTCAAATTCTGGACGAGACTGTTTGCATTTCACATAACGCCAATACTCTTGGGAAAGGTATGAATCCAACTATTCATCCAGCTATGCGTAAATAGTAGGGCAGCCTTGGTATGGCAACCGGTCTACGAGAAGGAAAACTCTGAATTCAGACCAGTAAAACTCCACTAAAAAAATTGACTTCAAGTCGCATACTGCACGTGCAGACAAATACACACACACACACACACACACACACACACACATATATATATATATATATATATATATATATATATATATATGTATAAAGTAGTTTGTTATTTTCATAAATAAAAAGTACTCAATATCAATTACAAAACATATATCTGAGTGTAGTGTAGAGAGTGCCAACGGCACTTGGCGACTATCAGTTTCTCGCCTATGCAATCTTTCGATCAAGTCTACCCTAGTCTCTCTCTCTCTCTCTATCTCTCTCTATATATATATATAGTGTGTGGCTGTGGATGACAATATATGCCCCCCCATGGGGGTTGAGCTCTCTGGCGAAGGAATTGCCGGCCGCCACTAGCGTAATGCGAAGTTCTTCGAAAGAATTGAGCACTCTGGTAGCCGATAGGGTATAAAAATGTAAACAAAGGCTGCTGCTGCTGTTTCTAAAAATAAAAATACCTTAAAATTCCCTTAGCCAACGTGGTCCGCTTGGTGGACGAGTGGTCTGAATCACTATCTAACGTAAAGTTGACCGGGTTTCGATCCCGGCTCCGAGCGTCCTGCGTGTCAAGCCACACTGAAGAGTTCTGATAAAACGAAAAAGTCTGAATATATATATATATATATATATATCGTGTGTGTGTTTCTCTATCTATGCGTGTCTTTGAGAGGGAGGAGAGAGAGAGATTTAAAAATATCAAAACTATATTATTTAATCTTTTCATTGTAAAATGCAAAGTTTAAATGAAGACGTATCCACAACGGAACAATTTGTATAATGAATTATTTCTCGACAAGTCAGTTCAAATTCTTTATAATTCTTTTATGTTGTCACAAAAATATTTCCTCTGTAGTTGGTGAAACAAAGGATTGTGCGTTTCGACCAATAGAAAACTCACTGGGATAAGGGAATTGAATGCTAAGGAAACGATTTTGAAAATAAAATGAACTTTTGTTCATTCTTTACTTCTGTATTGAAAAATTCATCATTAGTTTCGCTACTTTTGAACTCACCTCAGAGTTAATTTTTTACTGCTCTATTTTTTTATAAACGTTTAAGAAATATAAAAGTAAATTAATTAGCTTATGATAAATTATAGAACTTGTTGGCTGAGCGGTATGATACTAAGTCTATCGTAAAGTTAGGCGGGTTTCTATTCCAGCTTCAAATGTCCTTCGTGTCTAGCCGCACTGAAGAGTTGTGATACAACGAAAAAGTATGTCTATGGATGACAATATATATACATATTGGTTTTTTTGTTTAATGGCTTATCAATCTTTCTTGGTAATTTAATGCCAAAGCTATCCTCGTTGAAAAATAGCCACGGTACTATCTTACACTAAGCTGGGGGATAAAAGGGTTCATACCTTTCCAAAGGGCATTATTCCGAAATTATATATATATATATATATATATATATATATATATATATATACACCAGTTTGAAGTAAAAAATTTAAAAAACACGATTTAAGAGTAACGAAATAAAAACGTGATAATATCACAAAATATGAAATAACTTCCTGTATTTTTTCTTCTGTAATCCATTCATGATTTTTCACTTATAGACATTTGTGTAATTGTAAATAAACGTGAATCATTATTATTAATTTACTCTTTTGAGAGTTTTTCCCACCAGCGTTAGCTGATGGTTTTCAACAGGGGTATGAGTGACAGCAAATCTCCAGGACTCTTTTTAGTATTGTGGCCGATATCAACAATACAGTAGTTTGGGTGGTCTCCTCTCGTCCTCTTATATTCAAGTCTTCCAAACCCCATACCAGTTCTTTGGTGACGGGACCGAGTGGAGCAATTAAAATTGATATCACCGTCACTTTCATGTTGCACAGTTGTTTTAGTTCTTTAGCAAAGTCTAGGTACTTATCTCTCTTTTCACTTTCTTTCAGTTTTACCCTGTGGTCAGCCAGAACGGCAAAGTCCACTATTCGGCAGGTTCTCTTATTTTTGTTGACTATCACAAGGTCTGATAGTCTGGCCGAGATTAGGTGATCCGTTTGTATCCAAAAATCTCTGAGAATTTTGTAATTCTCATTTTCTTGAACAGATTCTGGGTTGCTCATGTACCATTTGTTCGTATGATCAAACTTGAACTTGCTCAATTCCCTGTAGATGACTTTCCCCACCCAGTCGTGTCTAGTCTTATACTTTTTCCGCTAATTTACTGCACTTGCTTATTATGTGATTGATCGTTTTGTCACTATCATCACATAATCTACATCTGCTATTTCTTTGCATCTTGTATATTCTTGCTTTGACATGGTTATTCCTTATGGCATTGTTTTGTGTTGCTATCAGAAGAGATTCAGTTTCTCTCTTAAGGTTTTCATGTCCAAGTTTTTTTTCGTGTGAGATTTCGTTTATGTGTCGCTTGAAATGGCCATACATTTATTTTTCTTCCATTTTTGTTTTCTGGTTATTTCTGTTCTGTTGATGCTTGTGTTGTCTGTATTGTTTCTGGCGGCTGTAACCAGTCTTCCCCAGCGCTTCTTTATGTTGTCTTCTAGTCGTTGTATCGATGCATCGACGCTATCTTGAATGTTGGCGAGTCCCCTTCGTCCTTTTATTAAAGTTTTTCACAGCAGCTCGAACTGAGGGTTTTTCACCAAATTCTAAGTGACAGCAAGATTCCTTTGCTTTCCTGGACTCTTCTAAGTATACTAGCTGATTTTAGTAAAATTATAGTCTGGATTGTTTTGATACTTCCTCAAATCTTCAATTCTTCGAGTCTCTTTTCCAGGTTCTTGGGGACTGTTCCAAGAGCCTTGATTATTTCTTTTTTTAGTCTCATATAAAATTCAGATATTTGTCCTGCTTTTTACCATTTTTCACCTTCACTCTGTGGTCTGCTGGATCGGCAAACATCCACAATGTGAAACTTTTTTCTTGGTAATTAGATCAAGATCTGGTCTTCTGGATTGAATGATCCGTTTATATCTCAAACTGCAAGAGAATTTTATGCGTCTCATTTTCAGGGAAAAATTCTGATTTATGCATGTTCCATTTGCTAAAATGATGAAATTTCAGTTTCTTGCACAATTCCCAGTGAATCATCTTACCCACTCAGTCGTTCCTGTTCTTGTATTCCCTTTATATCAGTTTGCTGCATTCACTTTTTATGTGATTTATTGTTTCTTCTCTCCCCCCACCACCACCACATTGCCTTGCCTGAGTATTATCAATTTTTGCTTTGATATAATTAGCCCTGATGGTATTATTTTTGCAGCTATTATAAGAAATTCAGTTTCTCTCTTAAGTTACCTCTTCGTGGGCATGTCCATGTCATTTCATGTGCAGTGTTCTTAGCTTGGCTCTTAAAGTATCCATATAGTTTTTTTCTTCTTATTTTATAATTATTGTTATCATTATACATACATACATACATACATACATAAATGAAACAAGATATAGTACGGTATATGTTTGAAAGTTCAGTCATTTGACATTTAAGTTGAGTCACGAGCTAAAATTATGCGATTGTCGATTTGAGTAATAAAATTATCATATTTTGAATAATTCTATCAAATTTCGTTTTTTAAATCTTAATTCGTTCGTACTTCTTTTATTTTTCCAAATAAACGGCCCATTCGTCAAAATAAGCGAAACAAATTAACAATGATTTGGTATATTTCAATCAGTTCTTAAAACTTTGTCCTATTGTAGGGTTGTTTCCTAATAGAACCATTGGTTATTAATATCGGTTCTATAAAGCAAAATCAACAATATATATATATACATACATATATATATATATATATATATATATATAGTATACTTAGATAAACATGGTAAGATGGAAAAAAGATCTGAAGAAGTCCAGTTAATTTTTTTTTTCGTGTTTTTGGAAAAAAGATCTGAAGAAGTCCTGTTAATTTTTTTTCGTGTTTTTGGAAAAAAGATCTGAAGACGTCCTGTTAATTTTTTTTCGTGTTTTTGGAAATTTCAAAAATGCGTAACAGGATGGAAATAAATTTATAATCCTTTGTGATTGGTTTCGTTGTTTTTTCTTAAAGAAAATATATATATATATATGTGTGTGTGTGTGTGTGTGTGCGCGCGCGCGCGCGCGCAGAGTGTTACAAAAAATTGGATATCATTTGAGAAGAACAGGGGGATTCATAAAAATCGATATCATTTCGTAATCTAATAACTGAGACCAATTCTCATTCGACTATTCTCAAATTTTAACATGTGCTGAAACAACCCAAAATCCAGTTTTATGTTTTAAAGTCTTTTCTTTTTTCACTGAGTGGCATTTCTATAAATGAAAAGAAAAAGTATAAAACATTAAACATAGAAATTTGAGTTGTTTCTACCCATGCTGCTAAAATTTGAGATCATTGAATGAGAATTGGTCAGGTTCCAAAATAAAGGGCGTATCAACAGTGCTGAAACTCGATGCATATACGAGGGTCGTTTAAAAAGTTCTAAGCCTCACTCAAAAAGAAGAGCATAGTTGAATATTTTTGTGGTGGCAACACACTACCACTTCTAATAAAACTAGAAAATTCCGTATTAGTTTTTCTAAATTTGTAAGAAGTTTTAATATGTTGCCAAAAGAGAAATGCTCTTATTTCTACGTGAGACTCAGAACTTTTTGAACGACCCTCGTAATATACCCTGGTCTAAATCGCCATCGTTTTTCAGGCTGTTGCAATTTTATTTCCATCAGTGTATGTATATAAGTAAAAAAAAATTTACAATTGACCATCATTAATCATTAAAGGTTTTCATTTCATCTCCGTCGTGCATTGATATCAGTCCATAAATTTTGTTAGAAATCGGAAAAAGCCCTTATGAAATATCCATGATTTGATTCTAAATCATAAAATTGTGCAAACGAACAGCTTGTGGTACGCAGCTCTATGAACTAATGACAACTGTATGTATTTGTCACCATCATTTTCTAACGTGTGCGCCTCAAACAGTGAATATATGCGTTCGTGGGCTTGTGGGTTTGTTCATCTGTTCTTTATGAGTGCCTATGTGTATGTGTATGTGTATTGAGATGTGTGTGTGTTTACGTATAGATATTTAGTAGGTTTCTATTAATTCCGACACAAGGCCACAAAAGTGGAAGACTTGGGGATTCTAGAACTCACAACAAATACGTTAATAGGACCTTGCCAACCCTTCTACCAAAACAGACACTGTATATGATTTTACATGTATATAAATATAATATTCACGCGAAGGCTAATGAATCAAAATGTAAGGGTGCATGTGTATGTGTATGTGCTTATACGTATTCATATACTATTATGTGTGACTCTTTTCTCTCTATCTATCTCTATCTCTCTCTCTCTCTCTCTCTCTCTCCATATATATATATGTGTGTGTGTGTGTGTATTAAGAGAAAGCGAAAAATATATAGATATTGATAAACCGCGCCTTCATTTATAGACACATATGAATACATATTTATGCTTGAATTTGTGACTATAAATATGTATATTAAACAACCATGGTATATATATATATATATATATATATATATATATATATATATATATATATATATGTGTGTGTGTGTGTGTGTGTGTGTGTGTGTGTGTGTGTGAGAGAGAGAGAGAGAGAGAGAGAGAAAGAGTGCAAATATATGCGAGTGTAGACTTGAGTGAGCACAACTACACACACGGATACACACACGGGTACTCTCTCACACACACACACACACACACTCAAGCATATATATATATATATATATATATATATATATATATAATATCGTCGGTTGGTAGATTGTTTTATGGAGCCGTGCTGTTTAATCCATAGATCTTACCAGTCTCTAGAGTCTCGACAGTCGCCGAAATCGATTGAAATTTGAGATGACAAACAGGATGTGGTGACAAAACTCCCGTACTGACCCAGCTTTTGTCGCAAAGGTGGAATAGAAACATGTGTACAAGATGCATATAATATAATGCAGGTAGAAAAAAGAAGGCTTATTAGAGCCGAGGCAGAGGGCAGATGAAAAGGTGTGTGTGTCTTAAGTCAATCTTAAAGGACGATTTCGGCACAAATAAGCGAATATTAGGTTCCAGTTGATATTTATTCAATGCAGAAATCAATGATATTAAACGTTTTAGAATGTTTGCTCTGGAAAAAATCAATTTTTTCATTTATTTATACTCTTATTGTTATTATGTGCGACTTCGTTTTAAACAAAAATATCAAAACAAAAGAAAAACAGCAATCCATGTTGGTACTCTGATGCTACATTAGTGGTAACCATTTCGTCTATTTAATTTAATTTCGCTATCTCCACCCCAACTCTAAGAGTGAGAAATATCGAATCTACATGTAGCTAAGGAGTTTGAAAATCTTTGTGTACGGTAATTTTTTATCGAACACTCTAATATCGAAAAATATATGAAAAAATTTGTCCCATTTCGAAAATCTAGACGTATATGTTTGTTGCAAGAGCTTTAATAACATGATATAGAGCGCTATCTGTCTCAAAAGACCTTGTCTTATCGACTAAGCTTAGAATAGACTAACTGCAAAGGAATAAGACCCAATCCTCAGAAATAAAAAGTGGTGTCCTGAGTATGAAATTAAACTGCATACGATGGTGAGGTATTAATTCTAGAGCTTCAGGAAATGCGGAGTCACTCCATCGTTGCCATTACTCACAATTCCATTCTAACTGGGAGTGGTAGCACCTCTTAGGGTCCCATCTACGGGCAAAATAGATCTGTTTGAAAATTACTAGTATTTGATTGGAATACTTGAAATCATATAACTGGTTGGTTGGGTTTTATGGCATATCAACCTTTGTAGGTTATTTAATGCCAAATCACATATAACTGTGTGCAAATCATCTTTATTACGAATTGTTACTTGAAGCTATAAATGCTTTCAAATCATAATTATCATTAGTTACTTAAAATTATATAATTTCTTTCCAAACTGACTAACTTCAGCATCAATCAACTTACAAGAGTGCACATGCCGACAAACCCACAATAATTGAATGCTTTCAAAATGAATGGCTTGAAACCATATAATTGCCCGCCAATAGAAACTGGCTGCAGCATTTAATAACCTAACAAGAGTTAACATGTCGTAAAGACAATCAAACAATCAAATCACCAGGAATATAAACATTCTTATCGTGTCAGAAGTACTGAAAAACAAGAGCGAATGTGACCGTGTGCTCTTTGTTACTCCTCTTTATTAATTTCTATCAGTTCATAATGGGGATTTGTTGAGTGCTGAAATTTGATTAAACTAATTTTACGTTTAAAATTTAAAAAAAAGAAAAAGATAATGCTTAACTATAAAATTTTGCTTTACTGCCAGAAATATGTAGTCTGTTAGAGCAACAAATGGTTAAAATAAACTTTTGCTGATTTAGTTTGGAGTCGACTCCTAATTACAGGGGATGTCCTTGAGGTGTAATGGTTAACGCGATGGACTGCGGAATCGTAGTAAGCGAGTTCGTCCTCCAGTCGCGCTATTACGTTCACTTTCGGGCAAATATCCTTGGGAAAGGCATGAACCCCCTTAGCCTCCCAGCTATGGGTTAAATAGTACCACTACTGTTCTTCTAGGAGAATGGCTTTGGCATTAGATAACCTTCAAAAGTTGATATGCCATTAAACAAAACAAACTTAATTACAACTGTGGTTATTTTTTCATTTTCATTCTATTATGCGACTATACAAGGGGATAAACACCTTGAATGGTGTAATGTTTAGCAAGCCAGACTAACAAGCCATTGTTAGTGAAGTTAATTCTCACTATGTGCGCCATACTTCTGGTCTAAGCTTTGTAAATAATTACTATATGAGAGGTGCTAAAAAATTCTCAACATGACCCAGGAGGTCATAATTTAATGCCATGAAATGCATTTGGTATTTCACATATTCCTCAAACAATTCAATAAATCTGGCATATTGTTTCACAAGTTTCTTAAACCCTTCCAAAAAAGTTAATGATTTTTAAAGATCATTTCCGTTTTCGTTGAACTGAAAGCTTTTCTATGAGCCTTCGTATATAAGACTTTTGATAAAAAGTAAAAACATTTTCTCATCTTAAATGAATTTAGGCCCCTGGCTTTAAATCTGAAGTTAAAATTTAACCAAGTTACCTTTTTTTGGACATTGGCATAATGGTTAAAGTGTTCGCCAATGGCCCGGGAGACCTGGGTTCAATCACAGGTCGAGTCATAATAAAGACTTAAAAAATGGTACTTGATGCTATCTTGCTTAACACCCAGAATTATAAGGTAAGGATCAAGGGTAAAGTGGAGAAATCCAAGGAAAGGAGTGGCGCCCTCTCACCTCTTGGTGTAGTAGCTGTCGAAAAGGGAGCCTTTGGATCACCCTCGACTACGGTCGCCAACTTTACTTACTTACGTTTTTAAATTATACACGTTTAAATGTTAATCTCACAATGTTACTCCGCAAGCCTTAATATAAATATATCGACACATTGAAAAGCAAACTTGAGCGCTCAAATTCTCTAAATACTTTATTACATCATATATTTATACATCATTATATTTATCATATTACATCAGTTAAAAAAATTAGAAAACGGTCTCTTACAAAATAATAGGAACATAATAAAAATAACAGGCTCTCAATATATTCAATTAAAACATTGGTCAGTAGCGTTCCGAAATATTTTAGACATTTAGACTTGCACTTGGTGGAATCTTCCTCGATGCTCATCACCTATCACACCCAGATTAGGTAGAAATTAATCGAGATGAGAATCCGAGAAGTGAATTTAAAGAAATATTTTATAACCCATTTGCTAATAGACTTTTAGCATGTTATCCATTGATTCAATATAATTGTCAGCTCGATAGCTCCCTAGGAATTTCAACGCAACCAATAAAAATGCTTCCCATGTTGCAGTCTCAGATAGATTTAGTATAGTTTTAAACTCTTGAACAAGTCCTGGCGGCAACACCCCACAAGACACCAACTGTACGGCTACCTGCCTCCTATCACGAAAACTATTCAAGTTAGACGAACCAGACATGCAGGACACTGCTGGAGAAGCAGTGACGAACTCATAAGAGATGTACTCTTATGGACCCCCACACATGGCCATGCAAAAGCAGGACGAGCAGCACGAACATACATTCAGCAGCTATGTGAGGATACGGGATGTTGTCCTGAAGACCTACTTAGGGCAATGAACGATAGGGAGGAGTGGCGAGATAGGGTCAGGGATATCCGTGCTATGAGTGCAACATGATGATGATGATGATCACATATAAATTTGCAGATTTGATGTCCAGTGAATCTACCTGTATAATACATTATTATTGGCTACACAAAGAAACGCTCAGAAAAAAAGCTCGATGAGAACTACACAAGGACGTTACGTACTATTCTGAACAATCCTGGAAACAGCACCCCACGAAATAGCAATTGTAAGATCACTTACCTCCCATCTCAGAGATCAATCTAGTAAGTTGAGCAAGACATGCTTGACACTGCTGGGAAATCAAATTCAAATTCATAAGCGGCATTCTCTTACGGAATCCAACATGTGGAAACCCCTGTGTTTGACGACCAGCTAAAACTTACATTCATTATCTCTGTGAAAACACTGAATGCCGTCTAGAGGATATAAAAACCCATGGCTAATAAGAACGGGTGATGAAAGATAGTCGAAGGGATCTGTGCTATCTTCGCGCCTTGATGATTGTAGTGGCGATATTATTGCTATATATTGTATTAGGGGATCTAAAATGCACTTAAGTTACGTATCCAACTATGTTGGGCTAACTCCGGATTACCAAGAATAACTTTAAAACTTGACATACTGGCAACGCTTGAACTACAGATTTAGAATCAGTATCCACCATTTAGTCTAAAACACATGTTTTCACCCTACTGGCAAAATCTTTGTTGACTAGTTTGCCCAGTCGACTGGGGCTGTAGAATACACCGACTGCGCCTCTGTAGAGGGGTAAGACCCCAGCCCCCACCCACCCAATAAGTGTCCTGAATATGACACTAAACAATTTGATTGTGAGGTTCCAGTAATGCTGGAGCTTTGGGGAATGCAGAGTACCCTTTCATTGCAATCGCTCCCAGGTTCACTCTGGCCCGGAATGGTAGCACCTGATAGGTCCCTATCTATGGATTGAATAGAACTAAACTGCATACTTTTGCTAAATTGAATTGTTTGAATTAGAATTGTTTGACTAAATTGAATAGCTTGAAATAGAAATGTTTTTGACAATTAAACTATGGACTTACATTTAAACTGCGTACTTATGCTAAACTGAATTGTTTGAAATGGAACTGTTTTTGACATTGAAACTCTACTTACACTAAATTGAATTGTTTATAACTTTTTTGACATTTAACTGTGTGAAAACAAAATCTCTACTTATACTAAACTGAATTGGCTGAATTAGAACTGTTTGAATAAACTGAATAGCTTGAAACAGAAATGCTTTTGACAATTAAACTGTGTACTCGTGCTAAACTGTATTATTTGAAATAAAATAAACTAAACTAAACTAAATTAAACTAAGGTAATGTATATAGCTTTGTATTTTTGTATCAAGTGATTATCGTAGATTTTTTTAAGTATTAAACTGATCAAAAGAAGAAAAACACACTTTTATTGGCGTTAAAAGTTCTTAAAGTATTAATCTATCAGCTGATGATATGACCAAATGATGTTTTCATTTGCCACTAGACTGACTGTAAAGGAAAAAGAGGCATTTGATACAATGTTATAGTAATCGTTGATTTTTATAATCATCGGTTTTTAGTCTGTCTGTCTATCTGTCTCTCTCTCTCTCTCTCTCTCTCTATCTATCTATCTATCTATCTATCAATCTCTTTTCCGCCTTATGACTTCTGTGTGTGGCATTAAACTGCAACTAAAGGTGGAGCGAACGATTTCTTTATTACCATTACTCCCAGGTCCACTCTGACCTAGAGTGGTAGTACCTGTTAGGATTCCATCTATGGGTCAAATAGATATGTCTAAAATTGTTCATAATCAATAGAAAAAAACTCTTGGCATGCCGTTAATATCAATCATGAGACCTTAATCCTAATTTTTTTACATTAGTTTTTAGAAACATGCATTCTGGTGGGAGAGGCAGCTACATAGAAATCTCTGACACCAAAATGGGGCAACAATTTTAGCATTGTAATGGAGTTTTTAATTACAAAAGGACAGGTTCTGAAATAGCAGTCATCTTGTTCCTGCTATGTAGAGCGTTCCTTCAAGATGGAAACCATAAATCAGGCTCGTGGAAAAATAGTTTCTCTTCGCAGCATTCCTAAAGTTAAAACTAGTGCCAATGATTTACGCTGCATTCTTTTAAGTAATAAAAATAACACGTCTATGAAAGCTGGGGGGTGGTGGTCGAATCGATAAGTCCTGCGTTTGATGGCGCAATTGTCTTCTACTTGGTCTCCGGCCCAATCCACTATAATGAAGAGCGAGTCTTAAGGTGAGTGATCTGTGTGGTCCAACCCCCATTTTACTCACCAATGTTTTTTCTCATCTTGTTGCCATCATCACACCTGTCGGTCGACCTACCAACACCGTTTCGTGGCTCAACGTAAAGAGTCAGATTGGTGTCAATTAAGCATGCTCTAAATCTCATAAATCTGACGACGCAAATTGTTTAAAACTGAACTTTCTACGTGGTGCCTTCAATAAGTTTCCAGACTGTTTTTGTACAGGCATTTAAAATTGTCGTAGACTCTTGAAAATTCAGTCTGTTATTGCTATACATCTTATGAGATGACTGACCAATTTTTATGATTTCAGGTTCAAAAGAACAGCTACAACAGGAATTGAAAACACCCTACTAAATCCTGATTGTCACATCTGGTGAATTTCAAAAATGCCATCTGACATTTTAGAAGAACGATATGCAATAAAATTCTGTTTTAAAGTAAGAAAAATGTCACGGAAACGTATGGAATACGTCAGACTGCTTTTCGACTATCTTGCATGAATCGAGCATCAGTTTTTGAGTGGTATAAGAGATTCAAGGAAGGTAGGGAGTCTGTGAGGGATGATAAGAGGTGTGGGGGGAGTAAGGAAGTCAATAGACCAGAGTTGATTGGCCAAACGGTTAGGGTTAGGGTTACTGTGCTGAGGTTTTAAAGGAGTTCAGGAAGAGATTCCGTCGGAAGACGCCAGCACTCTTCAAATCGGGTCAGTAGCATTTCCACCAGGACAATGCACCAGTCTACAACTCCATTGTTGTCACAGACTATTTGACCAAGATGGGCTACAAGACAGTTCCTCAGCCTCCCTATAGTCCAGACCTTGCTCTCTGTGACTTATGGTTATTCCCTAAGCTCAGAGGCTGTCATTATGAGACAATTGAGGAGGAGATGAAAGAGGCTGTGACGAAGGTCATTGACACGCTCAGACAAGAGGACTTCCATGGAGCCTTCCAGAGGTTGTTGGAACAGTACAACAAGTGCATTGCAGCCAGAGGAGATTACTTCAAAGGGGACTAGTTTCATGTGTGTACTATCAATAAAAGTGCTCATACGAAAAAGTCTGGAAACTTATTTAATGATCCTCGTATATCAACAATTGTCTTATCTCACCAAGTCAACAAAATAGAGCTTCATTGGCTATTTAACCCCTTTAAAGAGTCGATTTAATTCTGGCATAACTCTATGAAGAAAAACATTATTCTCAGAAGCACATTTTTAAAGGTGCCATTTTTAATGCAATTAATGCATCTATTATCTTTTTCTACATCCGAATTTACAAGTGAATATATAAGATTAGAAATTATATGTAAAATTAGATTTAAATATCAACCCAACCCCTCTGCTATAAGCAGGACGGAGTGCAAGGTCAATTTTTAAGCAGAGTTTTACTGATCTGAATTAAGAGTTTTCCCTCTCCTAGACCGGCTACTATACCAAGACTAAAGAACTCAGTCTGCCCTACTATTTATCTGGAGGGAGAGTTGTAGGGTTCATATCTTTCCCAAAGGTATTAGCGCCAAAGGAGACAGACAACCTCATCAAGGATTTGAACACAGTTCGCCGTGTCTATTTCCTACGAAACATTCTACCACGAGATTAGTAACATGAATATACTAATATGCGTGTTGGTATATATATATATATATATATATATATATATATATATATATATATATATATATATATATATATATATATATATATATGCAGTTAAATATAGATGCGAATATCTATATGGGGCAATCAAAAATGTTTATTCAGTTTATTAAATAGAAAGAATTTTTTCAAATTTAAGTCGTAGATTTTGTCGAATTATAAAGTGTTGGCGCGCTTAGAAGAACGGTTATCATCGTAGAAAATAGAATATGAAATGCCAAGTTCAAATCCTGGACGGAGATTTTTGCATTTCACTTTGCACTAATGCCCTTGAGAAAACATGGATTCTTACGTTCTCACCGAGCTATTGGTAAATTGTAGAGTTGAATGAGTTCTTTGGCCTTGATTAGGTAACCAGTCTAGGAGAAGGAAAGCGTTAAATTGAAAGCAGAATAAAAATTTACCTTGTTTCCTATTCTGCCTGTAGTGAAAGGGTTTTATAATTACATAAAATGTCGGCCAATTTAGTTCTGAGGCTAATTATGTATTTTTGTTAATTATAATCTTAAATGTAAATCAATTTGTCTCCTTCAAAATAGTTCTCATTGGAAAACAATCATTAAGTATTTTCTTCTCCTGGAAACAGAACTAAAACTGTTCAACTGACACTTTCACTTGTTGAATGTTCTCATCAGTTTCCAAATAGCAAGCAAAGAAATATAACTTGTGGCTGCTTTGTAAAAACGTTTCAAATATAAAGTCAATATCAATTGGAGAAATAAAACTATTGCACTTGTCTTCATTCAAGTTTATTTGAAAAGAAAATTAATTCAAATACATTTATTTCCAAGTGTTACATGCTTCATACTTGGATTATATTTACATGAATTGGTGTTTTACGTAGTCCGTTTATTCAAGTTTATGATTTATGAAACAAATACATCCAAATTTCCATTCACTGTAATTATTATATATATGTATATATATATATGTGTGTGTGTGTGTGTGTGTGTGTGTGTGTGTGTGTGTGTGTGTGTGTGTGTGCACGGTGTTCGTAAAATTTACATTAATACCTGGGGTTAGGTAAACTACCGTCATTTTGTCAGAAAATAACTTTGTTTTACATAGTTAGGTCTGCACTATATAAATATTTCTCTGACGGGACATAAGCGAAAGAACGATCTTCTTTCATAATGAATTCGTTAATATACGCCATATATATACAAATGTATATATGTACGAGCGCACACACACACACACACACACACACACACACATACATATATACATTGCTTTTTATTTTATTTTTATTCATATTGCTTTTTATGAAAATTTACGGTATTAAAAAAAAGAAGACAAAATAGCGACTGATAATTCTAGTGACGCCATTACTGTAGCGAAATGTCAATCTAATTTTTCATCCTCTCTCTCTCTCTCTCTCTCTCTCTCTCTCTCTCTCTCTCATACACATACACACAAACACACATACCGAGATATATATATATAAGTAAGTAAAGTTGGCGACCGTAGTCGAGGGTGACCCGAAGGCTACCTTTTCGATAGCTACTACACCAAGGTGTATGGGAGGGCGCTACTCCTTTCCCTGGATTGACCCATTTTACCCTTGATCCGCACCTTATAATGCTGAGTGTTAAGCAAGGACGCGTCAAGTACCATTTTTTGAGTCTTTGGTATGACTCGACCTGGGATTGAACCCTGGTCTCCCGGGCCATTGGCGAACACTCTACCCACTAGGCCAATGTTCGGTATGTATATATATATATAAAGAATTGCATCTAACATTCCGGACCAATATCAAATATACTGAAATCGATAAATTTCTTACGTATATTCCACAAGATAATACGGTGAAATTTCTCACAGAACAATAATAACTTTTTTAAATAATGCACAAAATATAATTGATAATTCTTTTTTATTGTTTATGTGGATTTATCTTTTTAGTAAAAATTACACCTCTTAAAAAGTGTAATTCATAACAAAAAATCAATAAGCATTGTTTGAAAAGATAGGGAAAATAATTTTACATTTGCCTATTAGTCTCACCGCCTTTATTTATTTACGAATATGCATTTCACTTTCATTACAAAGGAATCACTTTAGATGTTGCGATCTAAATCTTAACAGGATACAGACATAGCCCCATTCACACTGTCTCTGGTGTACACAAGTGCAATTTTTCTTATCACTTCTGACTTTATCTGCATCCATCGGTTAGTTTTAATCATGATCTGATTATAAACCAGGAGTTAAAAAAATACGAGCAAAAAAAAACCCATAAAACCATATTTTTGCAAATGGTCATAAAATCAGGGTTCTGTTTACATTGAAATTACATTATAATTTGAATATAGTACCAGAAACTCGGATATAAAGTCTGTAACCAATTATGATATTTACGTATACTGTAAAGTGAATCCTCTGTTTATGTCCACCATTTTCTTTCTCTCTTTAAAAGATATTTTGTCTGTAAAATGAAAATGAATTGAAAGTCATTTTCAAACTGAGCAGACATTACAACGTAAAGACAAGGTTATTTTCTGGGGGAATTTTAACCCCAGACGTTAATTGATTAATTAATTTCACTAACAGAATAGGAATTTATATGTATGATGTAAATGTATTGCAAATAATTCCCCAATCAAAATGCATTGTTATTGATTTTATTTTAGAACTGCATTAAGGATCACGTAGCCTAGCAGCCTTGGGTAACTTTTTCGAGAAGTGTTAGCATCTGCCTTAGAAATAGGGGAAAGTGATTTTTTTTCTCTTCAGTAAAAAAAATTGAAGTCTTAGGCCGGATGTTGCTCGTAGGCCGCAGTTTTCCCATGACTTAAGAATAAGTTTTGTTAAGGGTCAAGACTACTCTTCGTTATCTAAATCTTATTTTCATTCAGACAAAGGCATTATATACTTTTGGTTAAATGATTAGCTACACTAAATAAATAACTAAATAAGACGCCAACCATAGACATTTTTGGGATTAATGGCGTGACCACAGAGTTGTAGTCTACTATAATTATAAGTGGTATAATATAGTAATTAGTGATATAATGCAATGATGAGTGATAAAATACAATAAAAACATTAACTGATGTTTTAACGTGAGTTAAATGAATTAACGGAAAAGCACAAAAAAGTTGTATTTACTCAACCCCACTCTACAAAGAGGATGCGACACAATGTCAATTTTTCCCTTCTCTCAAACCAGTTCCCATAAAAAGGCTAAAGAGCCCAGTTTATTAACCTATAGCTGGATTCATCCCTTTCCTAAGAATATTGACTCTATGTAAAATGCAATCAGCCTCGTTTAGGATTTGAACTCAGATCGGCAGGTCCATTTCCAACGATAATAAACGTTACTCTATGGCTGTAACATTGTCATCAGGGATGTTTTTATTCAAAATGAATTTCGAAGCTTAAAAATTGGAATTGTTGAAAGTAAATATACACAGGCCATATTTATCACTGCGTCAACCGAATTATGTGACTGAGTGGCGTATTAACCACGAGATATGTATATATGTGGACTTAAAGATGGAGTCGAAGACCAGAGAGCGAAAGAAAAATTGGCTGTTAACAGTCATTCGAGAAATTTAAAACCACTTTCATGAAGAATATTGCTTAAAATTAGTTAAATCCATCTCTGAAAGAATTTAGACTTTCATAAAAGCTTGAGAAGAGGCAACTAACAATTAATTATAATTCTATTATCAATGAATTCCATAATTTTTCTTCAATATTGGATTATCACAAAATATTTTCCTTTGCATGGCTTGCAAAAAATATACCATTTAATTCAAATAAATTAATCAAGTTTTATTATTATTATTATTATTATTATTATTATTATTATTATTATTATTATTATTATTATTATTTAAATGGTTAGGTTAGCAGGACATATGGTTCAGTTAGAATGTTCTTCTGAGTGAAATCATCTGGAGGTCCCAGGTTCAATCCCACCTTCAGATAAAATAACGAAGAATTCTTACTATAGCTTAACACGTGTACTCAGTCATAGTTAACAGAATTAGGACAATCTCTGCTCATGGATTAAATAAAGGGTCCAGTTCGAGGTTCTGTGTATGCTCCCTAGTTTGACATAATACA
This sequence comes from Sepioteuthis lessoniana, assembly GCA_963585895.1. NCBI lineage: Eukaryota > Metazoa > Mollusca > Cephalopoda > Myopsida > Loliginidae > Sepioteuthis > Sepioteuthis lessoniana. Next base: position 82,065,432 of record OY757916.1, on the reverse strand, counting down.
CATGAAGAAGGCCGGGAGACTTATCGGTCGAAACGTTGGGAGTACAACCATGAAGATAATATTCCGAATATTCTAAATGATAAAAAGTATATGAAGCTAGAATGTTCAGCTGTTAACAAAAATGTTTTGCATCTTATATGTCATAAGTTTATTTACAGCTAAATAAAAATATTGAACCTTCCTTTAAGTGGGCTAATTCCCCGATTTTTGCCAGGGTTAGTATCAATTAAATTCTTTTTGCATTTCCTAACCCCTAAAAAAAAATTGTAAAGTTAACCGGCTACGATACCTCCTTCTAAACATTCACTCTTATCGTTCACCGTGACTGACCAAGTGGAACATCACCGTTTCCCGTATTACATTGACATGTAATAATAACTTACGACTTACAGCTGATGTGATGGAATCCGTCCACACTGGTTCACGAGAAGCACAAAATCAGGAAGAAGCCGAAATTTCTTCAAAACAGTTTTCCTTTCTCCCTTTATAGGAAAAAAACTTTTTTTTAAAGATGTCAACATATTCGCCTTGATTTATATCCTTTGCATAAACATTCTATAGCTTTTTTTTATATCAAATAGTTAATGGCCAGTTTGTTGGTAACCTTACCACATTCCTATAAATTAACGTGATCCCCAGACAGCATATTTTTCTTCAATGTTTTCATCTTACTTATTTTAATTTCCTGATACTAATTTCCCTACCCCACTTTATTTTAAATACATCTAAAAAATTTTGCCAATTTAGAAGAATACAAATATTTACAGTCTCATCGATTTATAGTCTCATCGATTTATAACCGTTAAAACTTGTACATAAAACAGAGATAGACAGTAGAATAAACAATCATTTCAAAAATGCATTTAAAAACAATGAAACTTTTATTTGTATCGCTAGTCTATATTATTATGATCCGATTTTTGTATGTGTGTTCCCGTAATACAGTAAAAGAAGGCACATTGTTGAGCAATCGTTTAAACTTTTAAAAAGTAAAGTAATTTCCAATAAAATTTGCTATTTAGCAATAATGATTAGTGTAGAAGTCTTCGTTCACATTAGCCTTAATCATTATAATTTCTCAAGAGAGTTCACTATCAAATACAAATTGTTGGGTTCTGTAATAGTTAAATTATAAGTGCGTACGTGTGAATGTGTGTCCCGATGTCAAGAAGTTAAAAGAAAACTCTATATGTCATACAGAAAAGAGAAAGTGAAGAAGATGTGAAGCAAAATTATATATATATATATATATATATATATATATATATATATATATATATATATATATATATATATACCAGAATGAATACGATTAAAAAAAAAACATATTTCAAAAAATAAAAAATGCGGCAGAGCAGGATCAAACCTTAAATAAATGTAGTACACTAACTCCACTTCGGCTGCTCCATTACAACTAGTTTCAAGAAATCTTTTTGAGGGAGTAAGAAAAAATTAATAGCTTCAGATGATAACAGACTCTGTGTGTGTGTGTGTGTGTGTGTGTGTGTGTGTGTGTGTGTGTGTGTGTGTGTGTGTGTGTGTGTGCCAACCCCTCATTGCCAGTAGGAAGTGAGGTCATTTTTTTAAAGCAGAGCTTACTAGGTTTGATTTCAATGTTTTTCCTTCTCCAAGACCGGTTACATAGACTCTCTCTCTCTCTCTCTCTCTATATATATATATATATATATATATATATGTATATATATATATATATATATAGAGAGAGAGAGAGAGAAAGAGAATGTGTATGTGCATGTGAGAAAGAGAGAGATGTGAAAGAATAAATCATTTGAAAAACTTTTTTCTAAAAGGAAGTACTCAAATACAGGCCTGTAGAGAAATATCACCCCTCCTCATGTTAGATTCATTTTTAAAAGTTTCATGCATTTGAAAAATAAAATCGTCAGTTGAATCGCCGAAAACAAGTGTTTTATCAGACGATTTTAATGGTTTCAAATGCATGAAACTTTTATTAATGAACTCAACATGTGGAGATGAGATAATTTATTTTAGGTTATATATATATATATATATATATATATATATATATATATATATATATATATATATATATATATATATATATACTACAGGCCTATAAATTCATTGAAAAAAAATTTAAAATATTGATTGAATTATAATTACCTGAAATTCCGAGATGAGTTATTACTCCAGGTGTTGTTCAGACTAATTTCCTCATCATAAGAGGATAATATTATTTCGAACTCCTTCTGGAATCATTATTGAATCAACGTAAATAGAAGCCATTGCTTAATATAATCCCAAATATATTTAGAAAAGAAAAATTCAGATATTAGCTTAAAATAGAAATTGCTCATTAACATTGCGTTCCAATGTTTCTTTGTTGATGATTAAAAAATTGCAGATTCTAGTGACGTTGTGGTCATCAACGCTGAAAATAAAATTAACGAGCCGAGTTCAAATTCAAGCCGAGGCTGCGTGGATTTACTTCACACTTATATCCTTTGGAAAATCATAAATTAATTATTTTCCTCTTCTCTCCTCAACTGAAGCTATGGGTAAAACAGTAGGGCAGAGTGGACTTCCTAGTCTTGGTGGACAGCTAGTCTACGAGAACAACTCGAAATTCAAAACCAAAAGCTTTAGTTCCTAAGGTAGTCCGACAGTGTCTTCAGTATCATTCTGACGATAACACAAATACCAAACTCAATCGTCACTTGCCCTTCCCTTGGACAAGTTCGATGTGGCCGTGGAGAGAGACGACCTGCTACGCAGACAATAACCGGTCTCCATAGAACCTTTCCTACGGCTACACCCAGACCCGGATCCAGATTCATAGTCTCGCGAGACTAATGCATGCCAATATTAAAAAAAACATTCTAGAATTTCGGGAGGAACTTCAAATCTCTTAGTATTCAATTATTTCTTCTATAATACAAATTCTGAAATACTTAATCAAAAATAGAGCTGACATTTTTACGTTCTATTAACTTTGGACTTTTTTCTTGCTGTTTAAAATTTCTCACTTTGGCATCTCCGCTGACCGTGTCAACCTCTTTCTTAATCTAATCCCTCGTCCTTAAAACATACCAGAAGAATTAACATTTTTTTACCATTATACTTCCATGGTATAAGTTATTCTTTGTAAGCCTATGTAGACTCCTAATAAAAAAAAGAAAGATTTTAAAAGTCTTTCAATAGAATATGTACAGGTGATTTTAGAAGACTAGTATAGTGGGGATATTTTAGAGACTTTCGAAGTAGTGGAGATTTTTGAAGAGTTTCATTTTAATGATTTCCACTATTTCTTCGAGTTTAGAAGTTTCTTCTTCTCCCTCTTCTTCTTTTGTATATAATGATAATGATGACCAACTTCCTCGTCTGGGGTCTTTTCTTTAATTGCTAACAGGGTCAAACTTGTTTGTATATATAGTAATTTCGGCTTCCAAGCAATGTCATGGCTTCTTTTTATTCCTACGCAATTTAGAATAAGCGACTTGAGTTCAATTTCAACTTACACGGATTTTACATCGATTCAATTTAAAATAAATTGTTATACATCATTATATATATGTAAATTGTCGCTACATGCAAATTTAAAGACATATACTTAGAGACATATACAAAAATAGGAGATAAGGAAATTTTATTGAAATCGCAAGGGCTCTTTTATCTTTAATTACTGTGATGAGTGTTTTGTGGCTTTGCAAAGAGCTAGGACGAAACAACATCTAATTGTCCGGGCGGCCATTTATATTTTACTGTATTGGCCTTCTCTATGCAACCAAAATCCCAAACACTTTTTGAATTTATTAGGAGATATATCTTGCTTGACTTAAAGTGTTTCTCTCTCTCTCTCTCTCTCTCTCTTTGTCTTGCAATCATTTTTCATTTTCACCCCCATTTTACTTAATCTTATTTACATTGTTTTTAAACGATTTCTGAAGGCTGTCGCTTGGCAAATCTCAGATGAAAGGGTCATGCGATTTCAATAAAATTCCTTCATATTGTAAATCTCTATTTTCGCATATGTATTTAAGTATTTGTCTTATATATATATATATATATTGGGCGCGGAGCAGAAACATTTGATACTTTTAAAATGATTTGAGAACTTTAATCTTAAAAACCATCTGGTGTTTCTAATCCACTCGGCATATACTTTACTACTTGCTGTTGGCTTTGCCTCCAGCCGGCTTTTGATCCGGGCCATCTGGTATTCGTGTCGGACGGGGCATTGTTCATATAAGACAGACTTGAGGCCGGAGGCCCTCAGCTTTGGTTGGGCCACCTTCGGGTGGGCGAGCTGTATTATTGACACCTTTGTATAGCCCTGGACCTCGTGGTCAAGTTTTAGCAATAATCTGGCATCCGTGCCTGGACTCATGTTTCGGTCTATGTCCAGCTAGGCTCATCGGCTCACATTGTACTAAGTGAGTCGATTACCTGCATAGATCAGGAGGGCTCGAGCCTCGGCTCGGGTCCGACCTTCCCTTCCTCTAACCCTCACTATAATCCGACTTTCGGGTCATTGTACCTTGTGTCAAGTCCTGTTTGGTGAGAAGCAGAGACAAATATGCTCCTTGCATCAGTGATTAGTATCGTGGCTCACTATTCCTTGTCTGTCTTTTGTATCTCTCCAGCAATAAAACCCTTTCTTCATTCTACGAACGTTTTGACTGTTCAAGAAACCACCTCGTCTTATTGTGTGCCTTTTAAGGACACAACAGTATAAGAGTAGTTTTTGTCTTTCTTTTTACTCACGGTTAAATGTCTAAACAGTTCTATTTCAAACAATTCAGTTTAGCATAAGTATACTATTTAGTTCTATTCAACCCATAAATAGGACCCTATCAGGTGCTACCACTCCAGGACAGATTGGACCTGGGAGTGTTGGCAATAAAGGGGTAGTCCGCATTCCCCAAAGCTCCTGCATTACTGGAGCCTCACCATCAGATTGTTTTGTGTCATAAGCAGGACACTCGTTGGAGAAGTCTTACTCCCCTGTAGGGATGCAGTCGGTGTATTCTGCAGCCCCAGCCGACTAAACCACCAGGACACTCGTTGGGAGAGTCTTACCCCTCTGTAGGGATGCAGTCGGTGTATTCTACAGCCCCAGCCGACTAAACCACCAGGACACTCGTTGGAGGAGTCTTACCCCTCTGTAGGGATGCAGTCGGTGTTTTCTGCAGCCCCAGCCGACTGAGCCAAGCAGAGATGAACTCATAAGAGATGTACTCTTATGGAACCCCACACATGGCCGTGCAAAAGCAGGACGACCAGCTCGAACGTACATTCAGCAGCTATGTGAGGATACAGGATGTTGTCCTGAAGACCTACCTAGGGCGATGAACGATAGGGAGGAGTGGCGAGAGAGGGTCAGGGATATCCGTGCTACCAGCGCGATATGATGATGATGATGATGATAAAGTAGTGATTATGCTCTTCATTTAGTGCTCAACTTCTCATTGTATTGTTCCAGGTTGAATTAAGTTTAGTAAATACCTTTATAAATAATTTGATTTGACAGAAAATCCTATTTGAAAGATATTTTGTGGAATATAGTTGATCTAGGATGTTGATAAAAAAAATCTTAATTATAAATTCGTCATTTAAAGAACCCATTTTGTAGCTGGAGGAAGAAGTCCCATGGCATAATGGTTAAAGTGCTGGACTGGAGCCTTGAACTAAGCGAGTTCGAACCCCAGTCGCGCTTTTACGTTCACTTTCGGAATTATTCGTTCAGGAAAGGTATGAACCATACCACTTTATCCACTATCACCATCCAACTAGTTATGGGTAAAATAGTATCACTGCTGTTCTACAAAGATGTCTTTGGCATTAAATAACCCCTGAATGCTGATGTGCCATTAAACAAAGAAACCCAAGCAAAACATATTGTATGCGCATGAGTGCATAAAACTGGATAAATATGTGTGCATAATTAATTTTTCTATTTATATAATATATAATGAGAAAAATATGTGGAAACTATATATATATATATATATGTGTGTGTGTGTGTGTTTGTGTGTGCCTATCAATATATGTTTATTTGGACAGAACATCTGTATTAAGCGTGCGTCAAAATATTCTCCATCAAATCTCGACCTTAGATCAAATAAGTCATGTAAATTCTTTCCTCTCAAAATGTGTACATATCTTTGTGTTGTTCGATTCACTGTCAACGCCGTTGTATGTGCCATATTATTTGTGATTTGCATTATGGGAATGAAAAAGGCTTTTGCTTTTGTACTTTGCAGCCAACGCCATCTGTTAAGTTCTAATATATAAAGCATTTCTAAAATAATTCCTGAACAAATACTCATGCATTATGGATTCTCATAGACATCCCATTGGAACAGCATCTGTATATACATGATCAGTAGAGAGAGAGGAGGTAAAGAGAGAAAGAGGAAACCAGTATGCAAATAAGTGTGTATATGCGTATCCAAGTGCTTTCGTGTTTATATGTGTTTTTTGTTTTTTGTTTTTTTTTGTTTTGGTTTTGGTTTTTGGTTCTTTTTTTTTTTCTTTTTTTTTTTTTTTGGAAAGGGATTGTTTTTGTTTTTGTTTTTTTGGATTTATTATCATGGACAAATGTGTCGAGAGAAACAATTTTCAAGTTTTTGAAAGGATCTTCTTCGGGGTAATAATGACAGGTTTTTAAGATTTCACTCTTAAAGTGTTCTTAAATCAATAAAACTGCTTCAGTTTTGCGATCATACATTTATGGACGATAACATTTTATTTCTTGAATCAAGCTTTGAACTGTGCGGAAGGGAAATAACTCGAGGAGACTTTTAATAAAAAGAAACTGCTTCTCTCACCTTGTTTGCAGCGTAAGACGCCATATTATGTTTTGTGCAGCTTTCATTTTGAATCTGAGTTCAATTATTTTTATTTCTAATGAATTTCAAAGAATAAAAGTAAAAATATAGTGTAATACCATCCATCAAATACACTGACGAAAAGAAAAAATTGGAAGACATTGAATTTGTTTTAATTTGCTGAAAGATTTAACATACTGGCAATATAACAGGATTACAGTTAATGATCATAGCATTGTTGGTGAGGATGAGAATACACAAACTGTATTCCCAGCAAAGAATAAAGAACACCGCCCCCTCACAAAAAAAGGTTTTTTCTGAGTATAAAACTAAAGTGAATCTTATGGTGAAGCTCCAGTTCTGAAGATCTGGTGAGTTTGGAGTTCTTTTCTCTTCCCCGGTCCACTCTGACGCGGAGCGGTAGTAATTACCCAACCCCTCCATATGAACCGGATGCTACACAAGGTCAATTTTTTTGCTGAGTTTAGCAGGTTTGAATTCAGAGATTTCCTTCTCCTAGTTAAGTCACCTCACCGAGGTTAAAAAGCTCAGTTTGCCCTTCTGTTTACCCTCAGTTGCAGGAAAAATAGTTGGATGCATACCTTTCCCAAAGGTATATGAAATACAAACAGCCTCGTCCAGGCTTTACACTAGGGTTACCATGTCCATTTCCTACAACGATAACCGTAACATCACGTGCGCGGAGTGGTAGTACCTGTTAGTGTCTCCATGAATCAGTAAGATCCATTTTAAAACTATTTGTATTCGAGACCACCGTGAGAAAAAACAACTCTTAAAGGACAACTACACAAAACATGTAATTGTGAACGTAAAATGAACGTGATTCCCTAACTTCTTGACATAAAAAAAACCTTTGGCGGGTTGACATGCTGATAAAATCTATCAATCAATCAATCAAGTAAATGATCACATATACTTGTCAATACGTACATAGGTACCAAAATTAGTCATCTATCCACGGTATAATATTAATCAATTTGGGCGTTCACACTAATCTGTATTCTTGCATATACGTGGTGCCTTCAATAAGTTTACACGCTTTTTTGTACAGGCATTTAAAATTGTCGTAGACTCTTAAAAATTGACTATATTATTGCAATACATCTTATGAGATGACTGACTAATTTTTATGATTTCAGCTTCAAATGAACAGCTACAGCAGAAATTGGAATACACCCTACTAAAGCCTGACTGTCACAGCTGGTGAATTTCAAAAATGCAATATGACACTTTAAAAGAACGATATGCAATAAAATTCTGTTTTAAACTTGGAAAAAAATGCCACAGAAACGTATGAAATGCTTCAGACAGCTTTTCGACTATCTTGCATGAATTGAGCATCAGTTTTTGAGTGGCATAAGAGATTCAAGGAAAGTAGGGAGTCTGTGAGGGATGATGAGAGGTGTGGGAGGAGTAAGAAAGTCAATAGACCAGAGTTGATTGGCCAAACGGTTAGGGTTAGGGTTACTGTGTTGAGGTTTTAAGGGAGTTCAGGAAGAGATTCCGTCGGAAGAGGCCAGCACTCTTCAAATCGGGTCAGTGGCATTTCCACCAGGACAATACACCAGTCTACAACTCCATTGTTGTCACAGACTATTTGACCAAGATGGGCATCAAGACAGTTCCTCACCCTCCCTATAGTCCATACCTTGCTCTCTATGACTTTTGGTTATTCCTTAAGCTCAGAGGCTGTCATTATGAGACAATTGAGGAGATGAAAGAGGCTGTGACGAAGGTCATTGACACGCTCACACAAGAGGACCTCCATGGAGCCTTCCAGAGGTTGTTGGAACGGTAGAACAAGTGCATTGCAGCCGGAGGAAATTACTTCGAAGGGAACTAGAGTTTCATGAGTGTACTATCAATAAAAGTGCCCATACGAAAAAAGTTTGGAAACTTATTTAATGATCCTCGTATATGTTAACGATGCAATATGAAACTTACTTCGTCATGAGATGGCTGAAGACATTGAAGAATTTGTCTGAATATTTACTATAATGCTAATACTATACCCAATCCAGAATCCATATTTTCTTTTGGAGAGGTTCAATTGTATTTTCCATAGTATCAATTCTTATATAATGAATGTAGAAAAATGTGTATCGTTTACGAAGCGAAACTGAACAAATTAAAAGAACTACATATGTTGCATACGGAGAAGAAGAACAATAACGCTGATATATAAATGTATAATCTTCTTATTACTCGAAATGTACGTATGGGTAGAGTAAGAGCGAGTCGGAGATGGATGAAATGCACACACAGAGGGATGACGGTGTGGTTTTTAAGTGAAACTTCTCTGCCTTTCTGCTTCGTCCTGCTGGATCGAAATCTTTCTTGGTTTATATAATTTTCCGGATGCCCTCACAATCCTCGTGGACACACGTCCCGCTTATACGTTCTGTCTAGCAAGCCACTCATGCAACATACGCGGCACTTACGCTGGGGAATACCTACATCCTGTGTACTTTAGGAAACAGATGCACATCCTCTAATCCCAACCACACAAGTTACACGACATTTCCGCGGAGGCATGATCTTATTTACTTTAGGAAACAGGTGTACATCCTGTTATGCCACCCACGTAGTTTAAGCAGTATGTCAAAGGAATCTTCTTATCGCTCTCCAACAACATAATGATAAAGACAAACCAAGCTTTTGGGTTAATTGCACAAAATATTTGAAAAAAACAGCTACAAAATAAAGCAAAAACAGGATTACTCTACAAAACCATCATGCCGCCAACACTTTTTAATGAAGCTGAATCCTAGGCCATATACCTGGGAAATCTCCGCCTCGTAAGATGTTTTCATCTGCCTTGACACCACATTATTCGAAATATACGGTGAAGTATGTTTATCTCTAATACTGAAGTCCTCAAGGCAACCCTCAGTCGAGGGGACTTATAATATGTTGACTGTAGCCTCAGCGGAGGGGTAAGACTCCTCCAAAAGGGGTATACTGAGTATAACACAAAACTGCATCTGCTACAGAGGCTCCAGTTCTGACACCATGAAGAATCTAAAGTACATCATCAGCAATTACTCCCACGCCCACTCAGTACCGAAATGATAGTACCAGTTAGAGTACCATCTATGGATCAAATAGATATGTTTACAAATCATCTGTATTAGAGAGGAATACTTGATACCGTATAACCGTGTGCAAAAAGAAAAAACAACTTAAAAAACTACACAAAAAATAAAAATAGAAATGTACAAGGTCCATGATCACCTAACCAAATAAAATGACCTCAGACGGATAGGCATGCCATTAAAATTAGTCAGCCAGTACTACAAGCATTAAAGCTTTGCCACAAAGGACTCACCTGTGATGGACAGGCTATGTAGTGAGGGTGGAAAGCGATCATTCAGAGAGCATGTGTTTGGCGTGCAAAGATAGATGAGAGCATTAAAGAAAACATGAAGATATTTCCAAAATATGACACAGAAAAGTAGTAGAAAAAAAGTACAAAAAGTTGCAGCCACTTAAAAAAAAAACACCTCAACCACATGAACCTTGATGGCCTGTAGAAACCAGGAAACACTTGGAAAATAATTCTCACTCTTCATTCGCGAATTGAAGCCGTAATTTTTAAAGATGATAATAATAATAAAATAATCATCTATATATACCCAACCCCTTCGGCACTAGGCAGAATGTGATACAAAGTCAAGTTTTTCAAACAACTCCTGTGAAATCACAAATGTCAAGTTCTATCACACTTTGCGCTTCTCTTGGACAACATTGTAAAGAAGGGGAACCTGCCGCATTGGGCACTACTGATCTTGTATACAACCCTGACCAGGACTGTACCAAGTTTCAGGTGGAGATCTATTGTCTCGTAAGACTGATAGATGCAATAATAATAATAATCAGCTAACGGTGGTGTGAAAAACTCTCAAATGAATAAAATAATATAAATATAATAGAGTTATAGTCTTGATCTGTATATCTAATATAATATCTATATAATATAATATCTATATAATATAATAAAATATCTATATAATATAATGTCTATATAATAGAGTTATAGTCTTGATCTGTATATCTAGTAAGCTTTGGAGTCAAGGTCTGTAGAAACGGAAAACGTTCGATACATCATATTAACAAACGAAGCCGAGTGTATTATGCTTCGATATGAAATTAAAAAGATATTATGTCTAGTTCAACATCAGGTATCTTATAATAGTAATAATAACTGAAAAACTATGGAACATGAAAGTGACGGTGATACCAATTGTAATCGGCGCGCTCGGTACAGTCACCAAACGATTGATACAGGAACTGGGGGACTTAGAAAGAAGAAGACGAGTGGTGACCATCCAAACAACAGCATTGAAAATACTAAGAAGAGTCGAGAAGACTTGCTGCTGTGACACTAGGAAGGGGGTGCGCCAAGCAGACGATCTTTTTGTTTGTTTTGGCGCGAAACCAAACAAAGGCCAGAGCTCGAAATCTCGACGCGACCGGAAGTGGGCAAGGGAACGCCAGTCTGGGAGTTGGAAAAAGGAATGCAGAGGAGGGAGTTGGCGAAGGGTGACGCAGAAGGACAGTCGACAACGGACAGCAGAAGAGACCAGTCGGCATGAGGTAGGGTCCAGGAGCAGTGAAGGAAGACCAGTCAAGATGAGTCAGCATTCCTCGTGGCTTTGTGGAAATTTCGCGAAGGATGCACGTCAGCGTTAGTCTTCGGATACACAAGGAATGCAGTGTCACGGAACCACCCTTCTTGCACTTGAGTTGACCTAAGCCCACGTTGTTCGTTGTTCTTTGTTCTTTTTCTCCCACTCCCTCGGTTGTATTCTTGTGCCGTAAAGAAATGTGTGATACCCCTGTCAGAAGCACTAGATGAATCACCGGCCAAGACAGAATTGTGTCGAAGAAGTTGATAAGTACGGGGGCCGAGTGGGTGTTGTCACACTGTCACTCAGACCCCCGTGGAAAACCATCAGCTAATGCTGGTGTGGAAAACTCTCAGATGACTAAAATGATAAAATGAGAACAAACAGAAAAAGAACAATCAAAAACCTGGAAAACAAATGGTAAGAAAATTGTGTATGGATAATTGAAACAACAAACTAAAGAAATTGCACACGAGAAGCCGTGGATATGGCTAAAAAGGGAAAATCTCAAAAGAGAAACGGAAACTCTTTTGAAAACTGAATAAAATAATGCTATAAGAACCAATTATATCAAAACAAAACTTCATTATGCGTGGAAGATTAGCACGTGTAGGGTATGAGGTAACAGAGATGAAAAGGTTTGTTACACGCAACACTACGTGAATATGACCGTGGTGTAATGTTTATCGTCATAGGAAATGGGCCAGGTGACTCGAGTTCAAATCCTAGACGAGACTGTTTGCATTTCACATTGCATCAATAATACCCTTGGGAAAAGTATAAATCCAATTATTCTCTCCCCACTCTAGCTATAGGCAAGTAGAAGGACAGACTGGCTTCTTTGGCCTTTGTTAGATAACCGAAAAAGGAAAACTCTGAATTCAAACCAGTTAAAAATTGACCTTTTGTCACATCCTGACCACACGGAAAAGTTGGTAGATACATGCAACATGATGATAGAAAAATAATGTACGACTGCAAAAATGGTCAACCACTGGAAATTGTTCGACTCTTATTTCTTTCATCACAATTTTGATGGAAAATAATTGAAATTAGGATAAAATTGTCGAGGAATCGCGGTTTCGTTTATTTAATATTGTTTCTTTATACAATATAAATGCAAAACCAATTCATCGAATAGACAACAATATAATTTATTACCTAAGCAAACTTAATTGAATGAATACAAAATGAAATGAGGTACAAGAGGGAATAAAGAGTTGTATGAAGTAATGTTCTTAGGGAAGGTTTTTTAATATACGTACGTGTAAAAGAAATAAAAGCTTTGAGGAAAGACTTACATATTTAAGAAGTGTATTGTTCTGTGGGGCACAAGGTTATTAGGGACGAAAATGTCCCATATCCCGGAAGTATGCTGTGAGTAGAAAGAGGAAGGTTTTCGCACGCTTGTGTTTATGTACAGCTTTTACAACGACATCCAGCGGTCAGTAGCAGAAACTTTGGCAGACTAAGGGGATAATCCCAAAATATGCCATTAAGCAATATTCAGCTGAAATCTTTGGCAGACAAAGGAAGTAATCGCACAAAATAGTCCAAAATTTAAAAATTATCTAGAAAGTTTGTCGTTAGAAAAGATGAGAAATTTCTATTATGTCATTTTAAATGTGTTGCAAAATTCATTGTAACCAGTTTCCTGGAACGAGTTTTTTTTTTTCAAATCAAAGCAAGAGCTTGTATTACGAAAAAGTGGTTGTTACTGGTGTTTATTTTAGAAAGGAATTTAATTTTATTTAGTCGCTTTTGTCGAGATGTCAAAATAGTTAGCACTGTCTCCCAAACTTCTTGTCAGTTCTCCCAGAAGACCCAAACTTCAAAAGACAGTTACAATTCCAGAGAGAGTCAAGACAAGCCGTATTATGGCTGCAAAGACGCGCTCTGAGAGTCATTCGGCGGAACAGGAAGCAACAAGAATGATGACAACATGGCGAGTGAGGCAAAATCTTTTATAACGACAAGAATGCAAAAATAAATGAGGCGAGTGGTAGAAATAGAAATACAGAGAACTACAGTAACAATATTATTACGAAGGGTGCCAAAAAGTTTCCTGACCATCCAAAAAGAAAATGAGCCTTTATTTTTAAATATTTAGTGAATCTTTTAAGGTTTAAAGAAACTTGATAAACAATTTGGCTAGTGTGTCGAAATTCGGTCTGTATTTGTAGAATCGCATGTACGAGGATCATTAAATAAGTTTCCAGACTTTTTTCGTGTGGGCACTTTTATTGATAGTACACTCATGAAACTCTAGACCCCTTAAAAGTAATCTCCTCTGGCTGCACTTGTTGTACCGTTCCAACAACTTCTGGAAGGCCACATGGAAGTCCTCTTGTGTGAGCGTGTCAATGACCTTCGTCACAGCCTCTTTCATCTCCTCAATTGTCTCATAACGACAGCCTCTAAGGTTTACCTTGAGTTTAGGAAATAAGCAAAAGTCACAGGGAGCAAGGTCTGGACTATAGGGAGGGTGGGGAACTATCTTGAAGCCCATCTTGGTCAAATTGTCTGTAACAACGATGGAGTTGTGGACTGGTGTATTGTCCTGGTGGAAATGCCACTGACCCGATTTGAAGAGTGCTGACCTCTTCCGACGGAATCTCTTCCTGAACTCCCTTAAAACCTCAACACAGTAACCCTAACCCTAACCGTTTGGCCAATCAACTCTGGTGTATTGACTTCCTTACTCCTCCCACACCTCTCATCATCCCTCACAGACTCCCTGCCTTCCTTGAATCTCTTATGCCACTCAAAAACTGATGCTCGATTCATGCAAGATAGTCGAAAAGCAGTCTGAAGCATTCCATACGTTTCTGTGGCATCATCTTTTCCAAGTTTTAAACAGAATTTTATTGCATATCGTTCTTCTAAAGTGTCCTCACGTCCAGATTGCATTTTTGAAATTCACCAGCTGTGACAATCAGGCTTTAGTAGGGTGTATTGCAATTGCTGCTGTAGCTGTTCATTTGAACCTGGAATCATAAAAATTGGTCGGTCATCTCATAAGATGTCTAGCAATAATATAGTGAATTTTCAAGAGTCTACGACAATTTTAAATGCCTGTACAAAAAAGTCTGGAAACTTATTGAAGGCACCACGTAAGTTTCATCGTTTTAGGTCATTCTCTTTTTGGTTAGACCAAGAACTTTTCAGTATCATCTCGTATTATTATTATCATCATTATTGTTATTATGATGGTGGTGATTATGATAGAACAAGAATCCACTGAAATTCTAAATAACGTGATGTCCAATTGTTATCGTTCTAATCTATAAACAGTACTTTACATGTTGCATCAGTGTATCTGTCTGTTACTCGTAATAAGTAATGCAACAATTTTTCTTCTTGTTTTTTTTTTTTATTTTTTAATTTCCACTGGCTTTATTCAAAGTATTTTGACTGGAGATCAAATCTACGACAGTAAGGATCGTGGATTAATAACTCGAGTTAATTGTGTTTCAAGAAAAAAAAACAACTAAAAGGGAAAGATGAAAGAAAATACTAATCAGAATTAATAAGAACTATACAACTCGTAAACCCGTTGCATTTCCGTTGTAACGGTGGCTCATGATGATATTGATTATTTTGCTTTGGAATGAATAAAGAATTTTAATTAACATTTCATAGTTATCTCCGTTATATCAAGAATCTCTATTAATAGGAAATGATATTCAGTGTGATCGTATACAACACAGAATTATCATTCAGTTACAAATTATGCTGAAAATTGCTTTATTCTCAAAGTTAGTGCATTTTCAGCGTACTGCTCACATAAATATCTCGCTATTATGTCTTGTTTTTGCTGAGTTAAGATCATATATATATATATATATATATATAGCAAACAAAAATAATTAGGCTTTTTAAAAAATATGAAAAATGATTGACAATTCGTCTAAAAATTAGAAAATAAATAAACGATGCTATTAATACTACTTGTATGAAAAAAAACTAAGCAAGAACAACCATATGAGAGTTCAACGTAAGTATTTGTCGCTGCCTCCCACCAGACAGGACTTGACACATGGTCAAAAACCCGAAGGCTGATTAATGAGAGTTCAACGTAAGGGATAAGTTTATAGATTTGATTTGAGCGTCTGCAAGCCGATGACTCTCTGTGAATCAGTGGTGAAGGTTCAAACCTCATCGAGAGCTGACCTTTAATCATTTCTGATTCGTGCTGTTACTGGTTATCGTAGATTGACAGTCCAAGTAATTTGCAATAAAAAAAGCAAATGAAAATTAACGACAAAAGTAAATACTAAGCAAGATTATGTGCTAGCAGGCCACAGAGTGAATGTGAAAGTAGGCGAAAAGATGGACAAAGGCATGAATCTTGCCAGAGAGCTGAAAAAACTGTGGAACATGAAAGTGACAGTAGTACCAATTGTAGTTGTAGCCCTTGGAACAATCGCTAAGAACCTGAAAAAGAGACTCGATGAACTGGAGATTAGTGGGAAAACTGAAATCATCCAGAAGGCAGCGTTACTAAAACCGGCTGGTTTATATTTAGGAGAGTTCTGGAGACCTGAGGAAACTTGCTCTAACTCTCCGATAAAAGATCCTCAGTTCGAGCTTGTGTGAAATCTGTAACAATGATAGAAAGCGAAAAGATAGACAAAAACTTGGATCTTGTCAGAGAGTAAAAAGAAAAAGGCTGTGAACATGAAAGTGATGGTTATGCCAATTTTTGAACAAAGAAAGACAAATTACAACAGCAATAACAACATAAGGCCAAACAGACGAAACAACAAAAAGTAAAAACAGAAATGACAGGGAAAAACAACTGTGTGGAAATTTTAAGCGACAAATACACAAAGTTGCATACGAGAAGACCTTGACATTGCTAAGAAAGGGAAAACTCAAGGGAGAAACTGAATCTCTTTTAATAAAAAAAAAAGTAAGTAAAGTTGGCGACCTTAGTCTAGAGTGACCCGAATGCAATCATTTCAATAGCTACTACACCAAGGTGTAGGGGAGAGCGCTATTCCTTCCCTGAATTGCTCCACTTTACTGTATCTTATAATGCTGAGTGTTAAGCAAGGTGACATCAAATACCATTTTTTGAGTCTTAGTATGACTCGACCTAGGACTGAACCCCTGTCTCCCGGACCTTTGGCGAACACTCTACTCATTAGGCCAATGGCCCGGTTAGAACAAAACAGCGTCATAAGAACCAATTATATTACAGCGAAAATTAATACTGCGCAACAGAATAGCAAGTGTGGGTTATATGCAGAAAGAGATGAAACGATTAATCACATAATGTGCGAATTCAGGAAACTGACGCAAAAAGAGTACAAGACCAGGCACAACTGGTTGGGAAAGGAGATCCACAAGGAATTGTGCAAGAAATTGAAATTCGACCACACTACCAAATGGTATGTGCACAAAATAAAATCCGTACTGAAAGGCACAAAATTCTCTGGGATTTTGAAATACAAGCGGATCACCTCATTTCGGTCAAAAGACAATACCTAGAGTTGATGGTTTGGTTTCTTTGTTTAATGGCATATCAACTCTTTTTAGGTTTTTAATGCCAAAGCCATTCTTCTAGAAGAACAATACTATTTAACCCATAGCTGGGAGGATAAGGGGGTTCATACCTTTCCCAAGGGTATTTGCCCGAAAGTGAACGTAATAGCACGACTGGAGAACGAACTCGCGTACTACGATTCCACAGTCCATCGCTTTAACCATTACACCACGAGGACACACACCCCTAGAGTTGATTAACAAGAAAAAGAATTCATTATCTAGCAGATTTTACGGTTCTGATGGATCATAGAGTGAAAATAAAAGAAAGTGAAAAGATAGACAAATACGTGGACCTTGCCAGAGAACTAAAAAAAATGGGAACGGGGGGGTGACGGTGATACCAATTGTAATTAGTGCGCTTGGAACGGTCTCCAAATCATTGGGGGAAAAAGAAGGGATTGGAAATCAAAGAAAGAGTCGAGACCATTCAGACCACATCTTTGATAAGAATGGTTAGAATACTGAGAAGAGTCCTAGAAACCTGAGGAGTCTCGATATCCCTCCGACTCCAGTGAAAAACTACCAACTGACGCTGATGTAAAAAAAATACTCTCAATAAGTGAAATTATAATCATGGTAGACAAATATTCGATCTAAATATAAAAATAATTTTCTTAAAATCTTACAATTTCTTTGGTATTTTTATGCAAATATTTTTCGAGAAATTTATCTTGAGAATTTTTTTTCTGGTTGTTTTTAAAATCGACTATATAATTTTTCTTATACTAACTTTAACAGAATATCATTACTATAATGAGAACTAAGTATATTTCAGTGATTACTTCATCAGATAAAAAGAAATAGTTATAACTCACTGCTCACGGAATGCTTGCTCATTTTCTCCTTTATTTCTGTACACTGTTGTAGACTACCTCATCTCGGAGTTTAAATTTTTATTTAGAGCCAATATTCTTAATTAGAAGAAATTTCTTTATTAACTTTTGAGACCTTATTTAATTCATAGCCTGAAGGCACCAGAGTTCGTCTTCAGTAAATAAATACATCTTTCATCTTTAATAGCCAAAGAAATAGTAGCAAAAGGCAGTAGTTTCGGACGATTAATAAAAAGTTCAATGTAAGAAAAAGAAAGTACATGAACTCCGCTGTCGGCACACAATAAATAGTCATCTCCCTTGGATCGCTGGGAACGTGTCAAGGGTTTACCTTGTGGCCGTGTGACCATCCGAGTATCTACCTCACTCTTTTACATCCAAGTTATTTGAACGATTGAGACGCGTCTTTTTATCTCTTCGTTGAACAGAAGAGAGACTTTATCTCCAACATATAGATCACATCGCTAAATAACCGATGATTTTTACCATATTTGTATTCGTTTCATATACTGCTTGTTCATTGAACAATATGTGCCCAATTTCCTTTATTAGGACGCGATTATATATTCTTAATACTTTCTGTATGCATATTATGTATGTATCAAATATTCCTGTATGAGTAAATAAGCTTGTCTTTCCTTTCATTTGTTCAGTGGTAATGTATCAGAGTATATCAATGCTAATATTGGACCTTGTTGAGTGGGGACGCGATTAAATACCCCCGCCTAGCACCAACTACCCCAATTAAGGCTTCTTAAAAAATTCAACGAATTTTCATTAGGTGGAATAATTAATCGGTATAAAAAGGATAGACAAACCTCCTGCCCTGTTGCTGGGACTCAGAATCCGTTGATTATATTTTCAGCCAGGGGGTAAGAAAAATAATAATAATAATAATGATAATAATAATAATAATAAAGTGACGTCTTTGGTATGGCTCTAAACCGTGTCCAATTCTGTAGCTCAAAGGAATATGGAATCATTCCCTCATTGTTGTTACTCCCAGATTCATTCTGTCCTGCAGTGGTAGTACCTGTTAGCGTTCCATCTATGGATTAAATAGTTCTGTCTGAGATAATTGTTTAACAAACCTATGCATTTTTATATCCACAGAACGCATTGTAATTAAATCATAGTTATAACACTGTGAAAATATAGCTTTAAGTAAAATATATATTTAATAAAAAAGGAGTTTTTTTCTTTTGAAGACGTTCACGTTTGTGGTTCTGTATGAGTAGAATTTGGTTTGCTTCCTTTTCTTGAGTTGAGTTTACAAGAAGTGCTGTTTTTGAAGAAGATTTGTAGGTGGGGAAGTAAAAGGATAAGTCTTACTTTCAAGATGAATTTATTTACTTGCCGAATGTTAAAGTAGACTCTCTTCAGAGCTGGGTGATGTACATGGTATTTCTCTATAGAAATTAATGAGTCTCTTATATCGGTAACTGACGCAGAAATATCCCAGATGATTGAGTTAGTTTTCTTGTTCTCTTCTTCAGTCTGCAATGCTACAAGAAACAAAATAGTATATTCGTTGTACGTCCTACCAGCCGGACGAGTTTGACACAAGACATTTTAAGGTGGATCTGGGCACAGGATTGTAGCCCAGACACGCCCGGTGGCTCCAAAAATGCCTCGGGCCTCGTAGACATTCCTCTAAAAAGGGGCATCTCGGACGCCAGGCGATAAATCTAGCCCCTCTGAAGAGGATTAAAGCCTGGGTCTAAGCCTCTTCAGAGCGAACACGGCCGGCCGAGGAGCGTCCTTGTCCAGTGGAGCAACAGATACGGCCGACATGGAGAAAGGAATCGACTGAACAGAGGCAGTGCAATATCGTACTACACTCGGAAACCTCAGTTTGCGTATGGACGGCGCCTGTAACAAAACAGGTACACCGGAGGTAACTCTCTGAGCTGAAGGAACGAGTTTCTTAAATGCTCCCAAGATGGACTCTGGAAAAATACTCTTTTGAAATAGGATTTCGCAGATTTCATTGATTAAAAATAACTCGGCACTATTTTATTTTTTGCCGAATTGAACTTGCTTGTCTGGGGGCCGAAAATGTTAAATGCCATAACGAACATTATGGCTTTTCTTCTCGTTGTGTTGCTGGATACTTCCATCAATCTCATCATAAGTGAGGATATAGAAGAATTAACTAATTTAATTAATTGATTGATTAATTTTAACGACATGTCAGTTCATCTAGGGTTATTTTATGTCTAGAAGTTTGGGAATCCCGTTCATTTTAAATTTATATTCATTTTTTCATGTAGTTGTTTCTTAAGAGCTTTTTTTTACATTTGATTCTACCGAATAAGAATAATTTTTAATCAAATCTATGAGTTCAGAACAGGTACTACCACTTTGGGTCAGAGTAGACCTGTGCATTATGGTAATTAGGGGTTACTCTACATTCCCAGAGCTCCAGAACCGGAGCCTCACCATGTGATGAAATCTAGCGTCATGTCCGGGTCACCTCTTTTGGGAGGGTAGGGTCTTACTCCTCTGCAGAGGAGATAGAGTCAACGTATTCTAAGCTCTTCTGAGAGAGAGAAAAAGAATTATACTAGCAGTTTCCACGTGTTAGATAGATAGATAGATAGATAGATGTTACTCAAAATTTCAGAAAATTTGAAAAGTTTCATTTGTCTGTTCATCTAACAAATTATTGAACTTGCCAGTTTTTCAGAACATTTCACGCACCTTCGAAAATACTCCACCAAGAAAAAAAAAGAACCTCATTTTCAATATTTTTTCAAGAAGCCATTTATTTCCATTATGTATATGTATTCGTTATTACATCTGAAAAAATATCAGATATGATCTGTGATAAAAAAAAAATATATATATATATCAAGGGTGGATTTTTTTTAATTCTTTTAATTTTAAAATTTTGAACATAAATGAAGACGAGTACGTGACTGGACAACTTTTATAATAAAGTGATGGTGTCTAAACGAAGTTTTGTTGAGTCACTGCAAATTTCTGATTTTTTTATTAATACTCTCGATACTTTTTGATCAACACGCTTTTGACAAAACACAGGCAGTGACCTGGCCCACTTTCGTGCGAATTTTTCTTGTTTTCTAAGCTGAAAATCCATCTCAAAGGTTAGATTTGTGAGTTTGGAGGACATTAAAAGAAATAAGATGACATGGGTTCATACCGTATCAAAAGATGAATTTCATAGAGGCTTAAACGAATTGAAAACTCTCTGGAATATGGGTTGAATGCTAAAGAGATTATTTTGGAGAAAGTTAACGTTTCGTTCATTGTTCAATTGTACCTTCAGTCTCAATATTTTTAATACACTTCGTATATTTGAATTGCTTGGAGAATTTTTTTAAGATAAGAAACTAAATAAAATAAAGGTTTTAATTTGTGTTGCAGTAAGCTTGGAGAATAACTTTCTGTTGACGAAGAACGTTTTTTATGGGTCTTTAAATTTTTATTCGTTGAATTTAACATTTTTCCTGCGTCATCAGAAGATAAAATTCTTTTTTTCCTACGTCATCGTATGGTGTTGGAGAAAGGTGTGACAAAAAACAAAGAATGGTTCAGATGAAAAATAAAGGATAAGAAAAATATCATTAGAAATGATATCATATTTACAAAATATCAAATAACTCATGTACAATGGACTCCGACACATGGATACACCATTGATGGCTGCCCAACAAAAAGTTATATTCACCGGCTCTGTGTGGACACTGGCTGCTGTTAAGCGGCCCTATTCAAACCGATAACTGATAGAGACGGATCTTAAGAGAGAGTCAAGAAAACCTGCGCTGGTGGTGTAATGGTGAAAGCGCTGGACTGCGGAATCGTAGTAAGCAAGTTCGAACTCCAGTCGCTCTATTACGTTCACTTTCGGACAAATACCCTTGGGAATGGTATGGACCCCCTTATCCTCCCAGTTATGGGTTAAATACAACCACTACTGTACTTCTAGAAGGGTGATTTTGGCATTAAATTACCCAGGAAGGTTGATATGCCATTAAGCAACAAACAAACAACTAGCAAAAAATTAGTCATCAGCTCTGTGTGGACAGTGGATGCCGTCTTGAGGATTTACAAAGAGTGATGGCCGATAGCGAAGGATGGTGATAGAGATTCTCACGAAACCGTGATGATATATATATATATATATATATATATATTTAATGACTGTACCGTCTGAATAGGTAAGGAAGGTAGAGTTTACTCTGGCAGGAAGTAACGATAACTGTCTCTTAATAGTTCAATAAACAATAATTATTATTTTAATCTTTGAAAGGAACAATTATCCTGTGTCTTTCAAACTCAGAATATAAAATACACTGTGTTTATTTTACCTGCCAGGGAAGCTGCTCCAAGCTACATTTGATAACAGGTCTTATAAGCAACAGAAATTCTGCCTTGTTTTAATTTTCTCACGTTCACAAAATTACAATATCAAAATAAACATCCGCTTTAATTTTTTAATTTAAAACCGGAATAAAAACTATTTTCCCCGCCCTTTATCAGAGTATTGCCTCTGTTTACTTATTTTACAACTACTTCTTTCTGTTCATCGTATCTGATGATAACGTCCGGCTGATTTTTCCTCCACTTTTTCCTTTTTTGAACTGGTATTAGCAATTGTCCAAATAAACTTTCATGACCCTCAGGTTTCTTTTGATGATGTCCTTATGCTTGAGTTTTAGTCTACCTGTTTTATGTGACTACTTCTCTAAGTTGTAAGCACAATATCTGTTTTGACAGACTGCTGTTCTCAAGTTTGTTCAAGTAGCCAGCCCATCTGAGGTTGTGTTGGGCGAGTATATCGTAAGTGTCAGAGAGTTTAGATTTCTCCAGGATTGATTTATTTGGGATATGCAGCCCCCACTTGACATTTAGTATCATATAAGCCTGAACTCTTTGGACATCCGCTTTATATACTAGCCAAGTTTCTGCGCTATACAGGAGAGTCAAGAGAACTATTACGCAGTACACTGCACATTTAGTTTTCATGGAGAAGACCTCGTTAAGCCAGACTCGCTTCCTCAGCCAACCAAAGGTCTTGAAAACATTTAACGTTTGTGTATCTTATTCCGTATCTACTCTATTGTTTTTGGCGACTTTGGAATCTTGACATTTAAATTTATTTACTTGGGTTTTGTATGTATGTATGTATGTATTGGCCAATGTCATAAGATTCCAGACGAAGTTGAAACATAACCACGGTTTTCTTAAAGTTAATTCTTAACCCAAAAACCTTTGAAGATTTCGAGAAACGGGTGATTATTTCCTGTGCATCTTGGCCTCCATACAGCTATCATGATTTAGTAAAAACCTTTGAGATCATTAAAGTCTTCAAGTGTCTGGAGATCAGCCACTTTTTTCAACGACCATTTCTTTTTTTCTTTTAGGTTCCTGCCTCTCTCAGAGAGGTTGACGGCATGTTCTATATATGGCCTTAACAGACTTGGTTTTCTTGCTGGCTAGATTCTTGTTGGTAATAAACGCTTCCAGCTCCATCCGGTTTCCGTCAGACCAGTCTTCATGCTTCCTTATAGCAGTGCCGAGTTCCCCTTTGGATGCGTCCCATTTTTCTTCTACAGTACCTGCTGGAATTTCAGTTAGTCTATTTTTTGACGAGGTTTCCAGGTCATCTCCGACTCTGTTGATCCTGATCGTGTAGGTTGCGATCTTCCTCATTCTTCACCTCACGCGTAGTTTGGTGGTGGACTTGATCATAACATGATCAGTCGCCTCTTCTCACCGCTCTTATGTTTAGAAAGTCTGGCATATCACGCTGTCACATGAAGTTGTCGATGAGGTGCCTGTGTTTGGATCATAGGTGCAGCCAGGAGTTCTTGAGGATTTACTTGTTTGTAGATTGTAATGACCAGCAGGTGTTCTGGGCTGATGGATAGCAGCAGATTGCTATTAGTATTAACCTTCTCTGTCTCAAACTTACCAAGAACCTTCGGTCGGGTATAATGTAATTGGCCAACTAAAGCTTTAAAGTCTCTAAGAAGAACGATTTTATCAACATTCGGGATAGAACGAAGTATCAGGTCGAGCTGGTTGTAGAAATAACTAATTTTTCTAGGCTGGTGGTCATCGTTAGAACATAAGCGGCTATCAGAATATTTTATATACTGTCGACTAATGGATACCTCAGTGTGACAAATCTGTCATTTACTAGTTTGGGATCGTTAGACATACTTATCAGAAGACCATTCCTGATTACAAAAGCTACACTAGATTCACTTCGGCTTGTTGACGTTTTCCCATTCCAGTAAAAGGTGTAGCTCGTCCTTTCTCTAATGCTGTCACTTTCAGCGAATCTGAACTCACTCAGAGCCGCACAATCAATGTTGTATTTTAGGAGCTCCTTAGATAGTGTGGCGCTCCTCCTTTCAAGTCTCTTTGAGTTGGGTTTGTTTAGCATTGTTCTTATATATTATGTTGTTCAGTTGAGGAATTATGTTTGTTGGACCTTTTTATCCTGGGTGACGTCCTGCCAGTATGAGTATATAACTCAACATTATCAATCGTATTTTTCATAATAATCAGACTTCTATTGGGCATTTTCTGTAATAAAAGACGAACGACTGTCTACCCTTACGAATTATTCATGGTACGTGCCTGATATATACACACGCATATGCATACGCTCCCTTCCTGGGGGTTGAGCACTCTAGCGAAGGAATTAACGGCTGCCACCCACGTAATGCAAAGCTCTTCTAACGAATTGAGCTCTCTGGTATCCGTTAACGTGAAATGTAAACAAAAGAAAGCTAATACATAAGCGTTATAATTCCTGAGCTAACGTATGTTGCAGAAATGGCAGAGTGGTTAGATACCATGTCTAACGTAAATTTTGGCGGGTTTCGATCCCAGTGTAAAGCGTCCTGCGTCTCTCGCCAAACTGAAAAGTTGTGATACAACGAAACAGTCAGTCGGTGGATGACTATATATATTTGGGAAATCAGGTGATTCCAATACTAAAAAATGTTCATTTTTGTCAAAAGAATTGACTCGAGAAGCCGTAATTTTTGGATTTGTTTATTGGGGGGACGTTTAATAGCGAATCAGCGCTCACCTGCTAGTTTTAAAATTTCGAGATAACTCGCAGAAGACAATATTTGACTTGTTGGGAAATTTTTGAAGGATCAAAAACCCAGAATAATTTAAGAAATCTTTTCCCTCCTCGAATGTTAAAAATACAATTTGTTAGCCAATTAGAATCATAGATAAATCATTAACTTAATCTAATTTCGTGCCAACTTCAATAGTATAAATAAGCAAAGAAATAAATATTTCTTCAGTTGGAATTTACTAAACATTTTGCTTAGATGTGACACAAAACCGTATGAATGAGACACGAATTCACTCATGAAGATTAGCAAGTCTAGCTTGCTAACCATTACACCACCCGAGAAATATTTCTTCAGTAAATATGGAATTGATATATATATACCAGTAGGTATGGGATTATTCTTTATCTACTTATCCTCTTGGTTTATTTCTTTTGAGTGAAAATTTAACATTCTTTACTTTTAAGAATGCATTTAATTTCAATATAGTTTCATTATTAAAAAACTGAACGAATTTGATGTTTACATTTTTATTGTATTAAAGATGTTCGTATTACTAATCCATCAGTCCCTAGCTAATAAAAAGATTTCAGCAGCAGCTGCATATATATTTTTAAGGCATAAATACATTTTTCTCTCAACATTTTTCACTCTCACGCAAGATCTATTATAAACAAAATTATCCAACTCTGATTTCGACAGCACAAACTAGTAAACCGAACATAACATCTCTTTTTTATAAGGTAACTATAGGCAAATATTCATGCTCTGACTAATATTATCTTTTCTCACAAGAAAAGACTTTGTGACTTCCGTTTTTCTGTAAACTTCCCTCTCAATTTAAAGAAATAAAATTTATTAATTTGTAGACCAGAGTTTTACTGATTCCCTTACATTTTTGTCACATATATATATGCATTAAATTTAATTACCCTGCCTTGAAATAAAATTTGCCTGGTACAAACATCTATATAAACAAATAATCCACCTGGTCAACAACTGCTAATTTGAAAGACAAGAAAATCATTATCCCGGTTCCTTCACCCTATATATGTGTGTATATAAATAAATATAAATCAATTGAAGACATTTTAAACTAGAAAATGATTCTCATTCAACAAACGGAGAGGCTACATCGCCAATACATTTTTCGTCGGATTTCTTGTGGCTTATCAATTCTTTTGAAAACTGTTTTAAAGACTTTCTAAAAGTTTTTTTTTTTTCTTATCAAAAACTTTGTGTCCTGACGATGAGCAAAAGTTGGAACTAGTTGAGAACAATGAAAAAATAAACATAAAAGAAATATTCCAATTCGTTTCATTATTGTTGTTTATATATATATATATATATATATATATATATATATATATATATATATATATATATATATAAGTTATTTCAAAATAACCGGCATTATTTTTTTATCTCTGGTCAACACTTTAGGGAAAAAGCTGAGTTATTTCGATTTTGTTCTCTCAACTTGTGACATACCCTGCCGATCGGGCTTAGAATATTCTAATTGTATTTCCATCAATGGAGTAAGATCCCCATCCAGCAAAAAAAAAAAAGGTGTATCCTGATTATGACACTAAAATGAATCTGATGGTGAGGTTCCAGTTCTGTATATATGGGGAATGTGGAGTATCCTTTCATTGTCATTATTCCCAGGTCTACGCTGACCCAAAGTATTAGTACATGTTTGGGTCCCATCAATGGGATTTATTTAAATATAATTTGTATTCGATAAGTCCGTGTCCAAAAAACACTTAAGAAACAACTACACAAAAAAATGTACATGTGAACGTACAATGAACGTGATTCCCTAACCTCTTAGCATTAAATAACCCGTGCCGTTAAAATCAATCCGAGTAATTTCTAAGCTCTCAAAATACTACATTGGCGGTTTATACATTTTATTTATATATCAAGACGCTTATTTGTAACTACGTACCCACCTGTCTATCCAATGTTTGTGTATGTCATACACTCAGTTATGAGTATACGGGCGGTGTTGGCTGTTTTCTGAAATTGAACGCTTTGACAAAGTCTGAGGAGTTAGGTAGAAGGGAGGGAGAGAGAGAGAGCGAGGGAGAGAGAGAGAGACGTCTTAGATATACTGTGGTATTTGGAAAATAAGGAGTTGGTGGGGAAAGAAAGGATTTGAAATGTCAATGTGGATGAAAATAGAAGAATTAAAAATAATTTCTCAGTTTGATACACACGAACGATATGTTCAAGTGCATTGATATATTGATACTAATCCCTGTAGCAAAAACTTATGTGCGTGGGATAGGTGGGGGTTAAGTTTTCCTCTTTTGTAGCATACTTAAGACCCCTCTCTCTCTCTCTCTCTCTCTCTCTCTCTCTCTCTCTCTCTCGTTATGTATGTATTCACCCAACCTCACAACGACAGGCAATGTAACACAAGGTCATTTTTAAAGCGGAGTACATGGGTTTGAATTCAAATTTTTCCTTCTCCTCGACTGGTTGCCGTACCAGACCTGAAGGGCCTAGTCTGTTCTAGTATTTTATCCATATTTGGTGTAAGAAGATATAGGTTCATGCCTTGTCTAGAGGTATAAGTGTTTATTGAAACGCAAACCACTATATAAAGTGAATGAGTGACAGATACGAATGATAGATAGTTTGGTAGTTTTGTAGTTACAAATAAATGAACTAATACGGAGATTCCGTGGAATTTTCGCGCGTTCAACTATTCAGAAACAAATTCAAATTTCCTTTCCTATGAAATAAAAAAGAACTAACAAAATAGCGTTCGGGGTTTTTTTTTCTAGTTTCTGTTATCATTTACCTTTTACACATCGCTCATTACCTTTTTACTTTTATATGTATCTATTTACTGTAGATGACTGGGCCATTAATAGAAAAAAAGATACAAAATTTCCCCTAACGAAATAAGCTGCTTTATATATAGATTATGTGAGATAAATTTAGACGATTCTAGTACTTATCTTTTCTAAATCTTCCAGTAAATATCTGAAAAGCAAGAAGAAACTATTTTTCTTTCTTTGCATTTTAAAAGATTATCCGGGGTAGAATAGATAACACTACCACCTCTAAACTCTTTTCTTTTTTTTTTTTAAATAAAAAACGTGCAGTTAAATTGCCTTTAGCACAACGTTACACCTCTTAAAATATACAAGATGAAACTTTAAGGAAATTGCAGGTTTCTAAAAGTGTAGCCCGTTTTTAGTTTCCATAGAGTAATTTGGTTGGTTGGGTTTCTTTGTTAATGGCATATCAATTTTCGTAGGTTATTTAGAGCCAAAGATATCCTTGCAGAACAGTAGTTGTATTATTTAACCCAGAGTTGGAAAGATAAGGAAGTTTATACTTTTCCTAAGGGTATTAGTCCGAAAGTGAACATCATAGAACGACTGGGGTTTGAACTCTTACTTCAATGTCACCATCCAGCGCGTTATCCGCTAGGCTACGGGGACTCCTCAAAGAGAGTAGTTTGAAAGCCCTCATAACTATTTCGTTTTAAGGGTTTACTTTTAGGCTAGAGCAAGCATGGGACACGCAGTAAGAAATTACTCTTTTTAAGAGTTTGCTGCAGATATTTAATAAGCTTAGTTTTAGTACAAGGCTACCATAAACATAGGATCGAGTTAGAAATTGTTCTATTAAGAGTTTGTCGTAAATATTTACTGAGCTTGTTTTAGTGGGATACAATAAGCACAAGAGCCAAACTCACGCTGCTGCACTAGCGAAAAATCAGCAAAACTAGATTAATTTGTACTCAACGGCAAACACTCTTTTCTTTTCATTTTACATTAGCTGTGAACCTAGCACGGAGTAATGGTTAACAAGCTATTCTGCAAGGCTGTTGGCTACTGTAGTGTGAAGTAAGTTAAATAATTGCATTTCTTATATCTTCATTAACAATAACTTTAAAAAGATTTGCTATAGAGAAATTATATATATATATATATATATATATATATATATATATATATATATATATATATATATATATATATATATATATATATATATATATATATATATATATATATATAAATGTAAGCAAAGGCTGCTGCTGCTGTTTCTAAAAATAAAAATACCTTAAAATTCCCTTAGCCAACGTGGTCCACTTAATGGACGAGTGGTCTAAAACACAGTCTAACGTAAAGTTAGACGGGTTTCGATCCCGGCTTCGAGCGTCTTGCGTGTCTAGCCACACTGAAGAGTTCTGATAGAACGAAACAGTCTGTCTGTGGATGACTATATATATATATACAGGATTTTACCTGTAACCCATAATCTATCTATCACCTTATAGTACTTAGGTCTTACGAGTTGCATATTACTTTCAACCGAACAAATATTAACTATTACAGATTCACATATATTGCATAATACGTTACCTGGCATAACCTTTACCTATAATCTTTTGCCTGGTATCTAATTCCTTTTACACACCACTCATTACCTTTTTTCGTTTTTTATGAATCTATTCAGGACTGGGCCATTAAGAGTAAAAAGGTAAAATTTTCCCGACGAAATAAACTGCTTTATATATGTGAGATAAATTTAGACGATTCTTGTACTTATCTTTACTAAATCTTACAGTAAATATTTGAAAAGCAAGAATATATATATATATATATATATATATATATATATATAGAGAGAGAGAGAGAGAGAGAGAGAGAAATATACATTCATATATACATAAATTTTTACATGTATACACACATTATATATATATATATATATATATATACACATACACACGGGCAGCAGTTATTTTTTCTGAAGTACGCTTCCTTAAAAACTACGGACAAGTTTCTTTTTAATATCTTTTAAATTAAATTAATTTTTCTTATCTTACAAGATTTGAGTTTGGAAAGGTTGTCAAAAATGACCCAAACAGCAATGTGAATTTGCCTTTTCAATCTTGATTAAACATGGTTTTAAAAAGATGGAAAAGAAAAACCTCTATTATTCAATAATTTAACTATATTCTTTAAAAAATGCAGAAATTTTGCATTGCCAACCGAAAACATGACTAGATGCGTGTTTTGTTACATCAGTTGCAACTGTAATGTAAGGGTATTATGTTCGTCAGTGCATCAGCTACCTCTGAAGTTGCATAATGTGAGTTTGGAAAAGTGTAAATGTAAACATGTCTCTGATGATGAACAATGTCAAAAACGCTATTATATGTATATGAAGATATATATTTGAATATAGATAATCTTAAAGTCGGAGATAGCTAGAGAGTAGGATTTGAAGTTTGAGGGTAGCTTGCACTCAGAGGAGACGATTAAAAAGTGTACACAGTTGTAGTAAGATGATTTTAACCAAAACCATGTTCTCGCCAGATGCTTAAGAAATCAGAAAACAAAAACATTTAGTTGAGTTTTTTTTCTGGCTTTGCTTTTACACAGATGGCCATATAACAGAAGCAAAATGACCTTCCTTGAAATAAGCAACAAATCAATGTTTTCTCATAGTTATTTTACCATGCACCAAAGTACTTAAAATTCCCTCTCCTTGAAAGCACCCCCTTGGATATTTCCAGTTACATATAATGTTGTTATTTATTTTTGCATAATACTCCGTTTTCAATCCTCAAAACCAAGAGATCAGGAACAAAAAGCAGTAATGTGTGTGTGTGTGTATTATAAGAAATTTCCCTGCAGTCTCAATTTGTCTCCATCTGGTTTTTCTCAAATCGCTATGAAAGCACCATAGACAAGATTAAGGGGAATGCAGCTGATATTATTCTGAAAAAGAAAACGTTGCTGACTGCTTTGAAAAGTCAAAATAAATTTGACATCCCAATGAGAGTACTAAGGACAAGGAAAGTTTTCCACCACCACATATAGGAATCAAATATTTTCACAAAACACTGTCACTGACATATTACAATAGTGTGAACAGGTGAAAAAAAAAATTTCTTCCAAAAATGCACTTTTTTTTTTTTTGGCACTTCTAAAGAAAGTTAATGAAAGTTTATGAAAATTATCACAACTATATAAATTGAATGTTATAACTCATCAAATTTTGTATAGTTAGAGTTGGTTGGTTGACTTTTATAGCATGTCAAACTTTGTAGGTTACTTAATGCCAAATCCATTTTTAAACAAATAATCAGTTCTATTTCAAACAATTCAGTTTAGCATTAGTACACAGTTTAATTGTCAAAAACATTTTTATTTCAAGCTATTCAGTTTAGTCAAACAGTTTTAATTCAAACAATTCAGTTTAGCATTAGTATGCAGTTTAGTTCTATTAACCCATACATAGGGCCCTATCAGTTGCTACCATTCCGGGCCAGAGTGGACCTGGGAGAAATGGCAATGAACGGGTACTCCGCATTCCCCCCACATCATTGGAACGTCACCATGTTTAGTGTTATATCCAGGACACTCATTGGTGCGGCGGGTCTTAACCTTTCTGCAGAGGTGCAGTCGGTGTATTCTACAGCCCCAGCCAACTGGGCAATACACAGAATTAAATGTCAAAACAGTTTTATTTCAGATAATTCCGTTTATCATAAGTACAGTTTAAATCTCAAAATAATTTTATTTTAAACAATTCAGTAGAGCATAAATACACAGTTTAAATGCAAAACACAGTGAACTCAAGAAACCACAATTTAGTTCTATTTCACCCATAAGTAGGACCTTATCAGGTGCTACCACTCCAGGCCAGAACGGACCTGGGAGCAATGGCAATAAAGGGGTACTCCACATTCCCCAAAGCTCCAGCATTACTAGAACCTCACCATCAGATTGTTTAGTGTCATATCCAGGACACTCCTTGGGAGGGTCTTATCCCTCTGCAGAGAAGCAGTCAGTGTATTCTATAGCCCCAGCCAACTGGGTAAATATTTAGAGAGAAGGCTTTCTTTAAAAAAAGTTTGAATAAAAGATAACATAGAACATCTTTAAAATTTTCCTATCATCTTTTCAGGTCCGATGGCTGAAATAATCATTGACTAACAGACTAATCTTGTCACATAAAAAGGTTAAAAAATCTGGTGTATGCCCTTTGGCTTTTTTTTTTTTTTTTTTTTAAGTTTCTGAACTTGCAAATACCAATTTTATCACTTTTTTGTAAAGATGAGATTTTTCTGATAAATTTTACTCCAAATTGTACTGGCAGGAAGGGCAATTCTATGGATGTCAATTTTAATTGCTTTTTGGATTAAAATAGTGATCAATTTTGAGTCAAAACTGTTCCAGATTCTGTAATATAAGAAAAAAACACAACAACCACACACACACACACACACACACACATTGAGGTCAAGGAAATTCCCATGCCAAGTTCAAGACTTGTCAATTAGCTTATTGGTAACAAACAAGCTTGCTGAGAGAATTATATTAGAAATGATTCAATGATGAATCAATTTGCTCAAACACTAATCGCTTTACCTACGTACATTCTCTAAATTTGACTTAAGACTATTTAAGTCAGCAACAACTTGTTCTAGTTTCACACATGTTTAATATCTTCAAGATAACACTTCAAACAAAAAGGATTGCAATTTTGGATGAACATTTTCAATCATAATTAATTTAACTAGCATTTTTCTTTGAAAAGAAAATAAGTTCATATCAGAAACAACAACCAAGAATACGCTCAGACCTCATCCATCTTTATTGATTTCAATATATACTGTAAGTAAAGTTGACCACCATAGTCGAGAGCGACCAGAAGGCTCCCTTTTCAATAGCTACTACATCGAAGTGTAAGGGAGGGCACTATTCCTTTCCCTGGATTGTTCCTCTTTACCCTTGATATGTACCTTATATAGCCTAGTGTTAAGCAAGGAGGTATCAAGTACCATTTTTAAAGTCTTTGGTATGACGCAACTTGGGATTGAACCCAGGTCTCAGACCATTGGAGAACACTCTACCCACTAGACCAATGATAATTAAATCGGAAGCAACAAAAAAAAAAAATAAATAAAATAAAATAAAATGAATAAATTTAAGATTAAGAAAAAAACTAGTTAAAATCAATAAGGAATACACCAGTATGTCAATATTTTTTCTTAATGAAATCATACCTATTCACATCTATTCAGATTACATTATTTTAGCTTTTAAAACCTGATGCTAAAGTAAAAGGTAAAGCAAGATTCTAAGTTCTAACAATAGTCTATAATATCTGCATGTAGAACCTCTTCCTTCACCCTAAAGGAGGAGTTTATACTCACAATATCTATTGTACTAATTCTCAATATATTAACAAATTTAATTATGACATTAGGAAACTTCAGTGCAATAGATTGGTTTAGTTTATTTGTTTAACAGTATATCAACTCCTTATAAGTTATTTAATGCCAAAGCAATTTATTTTTAAATATTTCAATACAATGATAACTATTTGTATTTTCAACATTCGATAGCAAGTTAAAGTTTTTTACTGAGTTGTTTGCTGTTATGATTTCAAGTATTCCTCTCTAACACCAATAATTTCCAAATAATTACATAGTTTCAAGTAACTAATGATAATAATCCTCAAACTATTATAGCAACAAGTAACTATTAAAACAAACAATTTGCAGTTATAAGGTATCAAGTATTGCTATATAATACAACAAATTTTAAATAAATACATCAGATCCCAATAGTTTCTACCACTTTGGGTCAGAGTAGACCTTGGAGTAATGGCAATGAATTCCACACTACCCAGACCTTGAGTCTCACCATTACATGCAGACCATTTTGTTACCCATCTACAGAGGATGAAGTAATCATATTCTACAGACAGAGCAATCAATACAATAGAATTAAATCTATTTTTTCTCACAATCAGAAATCCAAACAAGCAGCCAGTTGAGGAAAAGAAAAAAAATGCTCTTCACATTAAAAAAAAAAAAAAAAAAAAAAAAAAAAAAAAAAAAAAAGAGAGAGAGACAAAATAGGTTATATAAATATATTTTATTGTAAAATTTTTACATTTTTTCAGCATACTTTACAAACTTTTTTGTTGGGTTTTTTTATTTTATAAAATTTTTAGAAATACAGAAATTTTTTTTGTTTTTTTTATCATCTTTATTTTTCTACTTTTCAGAATTTCTTTTTGTAGTCTTTGAAAAAAAAAAAAAATTTTTTCCAATATAGGAAAATAAAAATGATACAGAAAGAATACAAAATAAAAATATTGCGAACACAATAATCACAATTACTAATAGCTATAAATCTAACAAAAGGCTGACAAGATGCTTATGCAAGCTACACCCCTACCCAAATGTCTACTTACCATAAAGGATAAAAGACAAGGGAAGACATAGAAAGTTGGAGAGCAGATAATATATACCCGTAAAAAGCTAACTTCTCCAATACTGTATCATTTGATAATAGATTTCTTGGTTGCTTGCCATATCATAATTTAAAATGACCAAACTTAAGCAGTTAAAAAAAAAAAAAAAAGTCTCCAATTAAGAATCCTCACTGATGAAAAAATAAGTCTAAAATACTATAATTGTGCAATTTATCATAAGAGCATAATATTTTGTCAGCTAACAAAAAATAAACATTTGATAGCATACAAGATTTTAAATTCAAGATTAAAAAGTTTTTCTGTGGGGGGGGGATCTAATATTGTTTGTAATAAAAAAATATCTAAAAAATTTAAATAAAAAAATTTTTAAAATGCACTTTTTTTTTTTAACCCTTAAGTGTACATAGAACAGCTAAATACTGCCAAAAACTTATTTTTATTATAAAACAAATGAATTTTTGAATAGACTGAAAGGGATTCAAAATCACAATGCAAATTGCAATTAAATATTTGCAACAATAAGTGATGAGAAAACAGCACAAAATTTTAGCAGTTTTCTCCTATTCCCTTTCAACATCGAAGTTTGTTTCTCAATTTTTTCCACTTTTAAGTTTTAATTTTGGCAGATGATTATGTAAAAAAAATTCTAAAATACTTTAAAGAAAATCTGGTTTCAATATGATAAACATTTTTTTTTTTTGAGCATATGAATAGAGTTTTCTCCAATTGTTAACTGCAAATCTTGAAGAGATCCAGTCATATTGCTAATATCTGCTTCCACGATGTAAACCCAAAGAAAAAAAAAAAATGTGGAAGAAAGTAATCTCCAATCAAAATCTGAAACTGTCCTGAATTTTTATATACAAAAGTTAAAAACTTTGACAAAATTTAAATTCTTTGAAGCTTGAAAAGCTTGAAATTAAAAAAGTTATCAGATAACCTTTTATTTCTACACAATTTCCCCATAAAAAAAAAAAAAAAATAAAAAAAAAAAAAATAGCAAATGCACTCAACCAATATTCTATATAATATAGGCCTAAAAATTGGCTTCTTTTATCACTCAGCAGAATGTTAAATGAAAAACCTGTAAACTCAGTATTATTAAATCACAGAAGAAAGAATGGAAAATGAGCAAAGCAAAACAAATCAAAACTGAAACCAAAGAAACAGAACTGAGAAGAGAGGCAGGTGTGTGTGCAAGGGGGAAAAAATAAAGTGTTAAAGAGTGAAGAGGATGACAATACAAACCAGACTGGAAACCTCTTCACCATAAAGAGTAGAGAAAGAAGTAGGCCCAACCTGAAAAGATAGAATTCAGAAATTGGCACAAAACCAAGCAGAGGATATTCACAAACTTCCAGTGTCAAATCTGCATTAACTGCTTAAATCTAATTTACTGCAAAGCAGTTGAAAATATTTCAAGCCTAAAATCCTTACCAACAAAAAAGACTTTCGTTATTATCAAACAGTTAAACACAAACATGAAATTGAGTTTTAAGTCCAGTAATTAGTGGTCTATTCTTAATCTTTAATTTATAATAGAGCTTCCATAGCAGAAAACAATACTTTTTAACCAATATATAATGTAAAAAAAAAAAATAAAGTAAAATAAAATAGTCCCCATATCTATTTACCCAACCTCTCTGCTACTGGCAGTAGTACTGGTTTGAATGCAGACTTTTCCTTCTCCAAGATCAGTTACCATACCAAGGCTAAAGAGCCTCATCTACTCAACTATTTACCCATAGCTAGGAGATAGATTCATGCTTTTCTCAAGGCCATTAGTACAAAGGGGAAACAAACAGCATCATCTAGAATTTGAACCCTAGTCACTATTTCCATTTCCCAAGACTGCTGTTATGCCACATACCTTTACAAATTTTCCTTATGCATAAAGCGTAATAATATTTGACACTATTGAAAGATTTCCAATAATCTTTTTCACACAATTCTTCTCGTCACTGGGCAGTCCAAAACCAGGTGCTCTACTGTTTGTGGTGTAGGGGAACAGACAGGAGGGGTTTAAGTTTTGACCCAAGTCTGGAGTTGCTCTTAATTCTTCTAGTGGTAAATTAAAATTCTGGCAAGGAATCAGAGATTTACCATGAAGTCAGTAATGGTACATCTCTATTCATCCTCCTCACAGTTCTATTCAGAAGCCATTTTGACCAGCTTGGTAAAAGTTGCTTAGACATTCTAAAAGGCATTGATATTTTTCATTAAAAAAAAAAAAAAAAAAAAAAAAAAAAGAAATCAACTGTTTCTCATATCTAAAGAGTTACCTATTTTTAAAAAATTAGAATACATTCTTAGTAATATAGAAATATTACAGATTTCATTACAAATAAATGTGAGAATTTTACACTTATCTAATTTACAAGAAAAAGTTAATGACTAATTTTCTAAATATTAATACTTAATCTAATTTTATGGTTTAATCACTCCACTACTAACTTATGTAAATCATTTTAAAATGGTTATTTGTTGTTTAAAAGCAATTTCAGTACAAGGCTACATTTATGTATCACACAGTGAGGACAGATCTCACTAGCCAAAACTTACACTAACTACTATTCTAGAACAGATATATAATCCAGATTGAATTTAGAATTCATTTCACTAAAACACAGAATTGAAAAATACCTACTTCATCTTGAATAATATGGTAGGTTAAATATTTAATCCTTTAGTTCTAAAAAGATGTTTTCCAGTAATTTCCAACATTTTAAAATTAAAAAGCCAACTGGATTTTTGTGTAATATCCATGAAAGAAAGGAAAAGAAAAAAAAAAAAAAAAAACACAAAAGACTTCCTCAAAAATTTTTTTACAGAGAAAAAAAAAAAAAAAAAAAAAAAGTAAAAATGCAAAAGCAATATAGACAAAAAGTTACAACACATTTACAAGCCGCAAAGCAAGACACAGTCAAGTCAAATAATTGAAGTCACATTTGTAGGGATTAAATACTCAAAACTCAATGATTAAACCTCAAGTAAATGAGTGTTTAAGATCAAAAAAATTAACATGTGAAAAATAACCCACATCTTGACACTTAAATGCAACATCCAATTAGAAATAAAAAGCAAGAAAAAAATTACCTGAAATCTTAGACACTTCAAATAGCCGTTACCTTTCAGAGACGAGGCCTGATACGTAGAGTTTCTTCTACAAAAAGCAACACAATAAAAAGACTTTATTTTAAAAAAATAAATATTTTCAGAAACAAAAATTTGCCACAATGCCATTTGAAATGACATTTTCCTTTTCAATTAGCAAACAGCCCTACTTTCCCAATTAAGTCTATCTTCACTCTCACCCACACAAAAAAGTAAGCATATATCTTATATTAAGGAGGAGGTAGAAGAAGAAAAGCAATTTGATACTCACTTGGTTGATCCTTGACAGTTGAATTTGATTGAGAGATCGATTCACCAGAGACATCAAGCAAAGAATCCTCACTAGAGTTGCCCAATGATATGAATGACAAGTTTGCAGTGATTGGAATTGGCTCACTGGAAGGAACCAACTTACCAGAACTCTTTTTAAGAGAATTCTTAACTGAAGAAATCCTAAAAAAAGGACAGCAGCAACAAATTTAATGCAGAAAAAGTTTACTTCCCAAAGAGCAAAAAAAATTCATAGCCTTTATCAAAAATATCTGATAGTAATTGTTATTTATCCTGCATCTGTAGTAGCGATAGTCAGTTTTGAGTATATAAAAAAAAAAAAAATCTCTAAGACAAATTATAGATCAACAAAAGTACAAAATAATTCAAACACAAAAACAAGTTGAACTGACCAAGTAGAAAAAACATCTAATATTTAGTCTTTTCAAAGTAAATCAAAACTATTTTAGCATAGATTATATTCAGAGATACTAATTAGGAGGGGAAAAAAAAAAAAAAAGAGAGAAACTCATTTTACATTACAGATGGACTGATTTAAAATTATACACAATAAGTATTCATATTTAAAAGCATAAAAAAATATGAAGTGAAGTGAAGTGAAATTGGTAATAAAATAATTCAAGTACCAATATTTTTGAAACCATAAAACAAACTAAAATAAGGAAGTTTCAGTATGTCAGAATGCATGGTTTAAATTCAGACAATATTCAATCTATCTACCACAAAATATTCAATATTAAAAGCAATATAAAGTAAATATAAAAAATAAGTTTGCAAAAATTAAATCAATTTTAGAAAATTCTATGTTTAATATATACCATGTTTCCTAGTAATAAAAATATCTTAATACATTTCCTTTGCTTAAGTTATACAACTTGCATTTAAACTAAGATTTTAATCAGATTTGCATAAAATTTGAAATTTGTCTTAATGTGGTTTTGTAAAATATAAATTTATCCAACATCTTAGATTATTCACAAAATCAAAAGTCACTCAGATTTGAGAAAGGGAAGGGGGGAAAGCTTTTAAAAATTTCATCAACTCACATTTTTTTCTTTTTGCCATGATCAGCATCAGAACGTTTGTTGGTTGAAGTGGACATTTTGGCTTTATTTATTTGTCGTGCCTTGAACTTACAAGCACTGTGGCTACAAACCTGAGTCTCCTGGAATTTCTGGCATACAAAGAAATGCTTCAGTGTACACTGAAAACAAGAGTAAAAAATACCCAGGGCATAAATTGTTAACAGGAAGAAAAATATTTTATAAATGGTGCTAGTGAATTGTACTGAATGAGAATAGAAATGAATACAAAGTTTTTTTTTTAAGTATAATCTAACAATTGCACATTATCCTCATTTTTAACTATTTTTTATTTAAGAACATTAATTAAATCAATTAATTAGAAGTAAATCAATTTTTAACTAAATATTGTGAAGAAAGTCATATTTTTCATTATACATTATTACTCAATTCATAAACAACTATAACTTATAATGTAAAATATTCAACACCAAAAGCAACTGATAATTGGGTGATGAAAATGAATCAAATATCTGTCTTGCTTCTTAATTTATGATATACAAAAATATTTTGCAATGGATTACAAAATGAGGAAAAAAAAACGAATTTCAAACCCATTCAAAATAGTTATGTTTATTTTTATTTCAGAGGCTATTCAGAATCATGAGTAATCTATAATTTTTTTTTTCTTTGCTGCAGGTATAATCTAAGATTTTAGTGATACCATTACAACAAACTTTGTACAATCAATCACAATAAGTATGAGCAGTTATAGTGATTAGGAAAATATTTCACTATTGTGATCATGTACTACACAAGGCTAAACTTCAAACATTTCTCCAAAATTAGTAGAAAATATCCAGATTAAAAGCATGGCATGGGTAATCGGAAGTCACTTTTTTTGTAGATCTTATTTTTCCAATGCAAGTATCATTGAGGAATGAGAAAATATTTTGGTAAGTGACCAAGCTTTGACCCATTTACCAAAATTTCTCATTCCCTAATCATAGCTGCATCAGAAAAATAAAGTCTAAAAAAGTTTAACTTCAGGTTACCCTTACCACAGTTAACCTTGACAAATAAGTGAACAAATGAAGTTAGCTGACAAAGTAACAGACCTTTTCGCCACGACTGCAATATCCATTAAGAAAGTCCTCACATGTGTTGGCATTTTTGTTTACTTTAACATGTGGGTAAATACAGTTGTCTCTGTTGCATTGACCTTTCAGGAAGTAGTAGCAAGTGGGCATTTTTTCTTTGGCCAGTTTGTGATAAAAGGGACAGCCTAAAACCTTGCATGTTCCTTGGATCATTCTAAAAGAGAAGAAAAAGAACGACAAACACATAGGATAACTAAAAATTACAGAACAATTCATGCAGGTCAGCTATTAAATACAAAATATGAGTATATTACAATACCAAAGCAGCTAAGAACTATTTTACATTCAATCAATTTATCTTCCATTTTCTCATGAGAGAAGTAACATTTTTCCTAAAATATAAAGACTCATACAACACTAAAAAGAGTGCTTACTGAAACAAAGGGAGATAACCAGTCAAATTAAATGTCTTAAAATGGAGAAATGAGAGTAAACCCAAAACATTGTGTTTGTTAAATGCATAGTAAATATCAAACTGTTGGAATATTTTAATTTTTAAAAAACAAATTAGTATTTTTGCTTCAAGCGTAAAAGCAATTATTTTACAAGTGATACTATAAAGCTACATCAACATTTAATGTTTTTAGTGAATAAAATTTAACAATGGAATTCATATTGCCAGAATGTTGTAAGTCAAAATATGATATTCAAATTATATTTTCTCAAATTAGAATTCAGTTATATTAAGAATCATTAATTCTAAACCTGCAATACAAGGGATTCAAATTTAGATGTTACAGTTAAATTAACTTTTAATAATATTGTATTTGCTTAAGTTCTAATATGAAGTTTTTATCAGTGAAATTAGATTTCATTTTTAACTATTCTGAAACAGGGGAGGTGCAGGAAAGACAGAACTATTGGAAAATATCAACTAGCATTTATCACAAATAAAGTGGTTTTCTGACTAAACGAGGAGGAGATAACTCTGCTCTAGGGTCTGAAAATGACGGCCTTAAATATAAACAGCCAACTTACCTTCGACAAACAGCAATTTTTTTGGGGTCATGAACATAAGGACATTTGATATTTTTACACTTTCCAAAATTGTTAAAGTACAAACATGGCTTTTGAGCTGGTTTGCTTTGAACTTTTCGATTTTTGGCTACTGCTGTTGCAATACTTTTATTAACAGCTCGACTGAAAAAAAAAAAAAAAAAAAAAAAAAAAAATTAATATAGAGGACAAGTCAAATATCTAACACTTCAACAATAGACTATAACATTCTTAACTAAAATTTCTATTCAAGGCTTTTTGACTTGATAAAAATTTATAGCAAACTAGTGAATAAAAACTTTTATAAACAAAAAAAAAAAAAAAAAAAAAAAAAAAAAAAAAATTCAATTTGGAATTTAAAACTAAAGTTTGAGACAGAACAGAAAAATGTCATTTTATCCACAAACATTCAACCATTGAACCTTTTGTAGAAAAAAAAAAAAAAAAAAAAAAAAAAAAAAAAAAAAAAGGCATATATGTGTATGTTTCTTTTTGTAACATTTCAGTGTAGATACTACACTAGGAAAAATATAGAAAAAAAAAAAAAAAATTCAATTATTTTCAGGAGCACTATAAGTAGAAAAAAAATTATCAGTTTTAAATTACAAATGGAATTTTTTTTTTTTTGTCAGTAATTACTAAGTCATCATAAGACAATCATTTCATGGTATAAAGCCAGAGGAAAATGTTCATATCTGATATATTCAAGATACATGGGTTTGCTGAAATTACACAACACTACTTATTCTGGTCATTCATTTATACAAAGAAATTCAACTTACATATTCTTGCATACAAAAGTACTCAACATATAACTGAACCAAAAAGAAGACTTTTCAAAATGAATATATTTCTAATATTTTAAAGAATGTAAGTATATCAAAATCTGGAGCAATTAAATTGTGTATATGTTTTAATGCTATTATAAAAGGAAAAGGATTGAGTGAAAAGTCACTTACTTTGCAACAATAAGTTTGTGAGTGTTGACTCTTTTAAGAACACCTGCTGAAGTGCGTGTAAAGATGGCACCACCAATATGAATCCTGCTAACTTTAGCAATGAGAGAAATCTTGGAATCTGGAAAAAAATAAATAAAAATAATTTTGATTCTTGTAAATTGAATGGTAATTGCTATATAATGATGGGAGCGTTGTAAAATCAAGGGATTAGTAAAGATAAAACCTGATTAAAATAAATGAAAGAGCCAATGAAGTTTTTTCTATCATTTAAGGTTTTCAGACTATTGTCTTCTTTGTTATATTCACGTTTCGGGCAATATGTTCTCCAGCCTTCTTCGGGTGCGTGTCAAACTTGGGAGCCTACACGAAACTTTGAACCACATCCTTAATTTAATCC
This sequence comes from Sepioteuthis lessoniana, assembly GCA_963585895.1. Lineage (NCBI taxonomy): Eukaryota > Metazoa > Mollusca > Cephalopoda > Myopsida > Loliginidae > Sepioteuthis > Sepioteuthis lessoniana. Next base: position 82,023,309 of record OY757916.1, on the reverse strand, counting down.
CGGGGTGGGTGATCGCTTGTTCCAATTCCATTAACCATAACCAGGTACAAGTGTTAAGTATTCCTGTATTGTTATGTACCTGCAGTCAGGATTGAACCTGCAACCTTCAGATGATTGTCTCTTTAGAAGCTTAGGAAACCAACACCTATAACCATTATGCCGGACAATTCAGAGTGAATTTTTGGGACTTCATGTTCTTACATCACTACGATTACTCCTAGTATGCATGATTTTTTATTTGAGCTCATATTCTGATTTTTTTTTTTCTAACCTTTTCGATTATTTTTCCATTAAATTGATTATACTAATGTATAATTATCTTCTGTTTATTGATCTAATCTTAAAATATTCCCAGATATAAGAACAAGATTAATATCAAATGTTTTTATATTCAAATGGCAGAGATCAAATCTCATAGCAGGAGTGGTATGCACCTATTAATATAATTTCAAATTAGAAAAAATGTTCTATTTTCTTTCATTATTAAGAATAAAACATAGGCAATAATGAAAACTATTAATCAGGAAAATGATCATATTACATACATTAATAGAATCTATTTAGAGGTAAATATTGATAAAACAGTGTAACTGTATGATTTGGGTGTATCATAACAAGTTTTATGCCATATCTACTCAAAAGATGACTGGAATAATAAAGAATTTTTTTGTCTAATCTGTCAATTCTCAGACATGCAAAAATTATTTTCACAATGTTAATATGCATACCCATATAAGTCAGAATACTTCAAATAACCTTTATACAAGGCAATATTGGATAACTTGACATTTTCAATTATCACTAATATCATATATTAGTACTCAAATACTATTGCTATAGAAATGAATACTAAAATCATTGTTGGGGGGGGGTAGTATTAGAAGAAACCATAAGCAAGAGAATTTAAAATAAAACTAAAAAGGTTAGAAATGGTAAAAGACTTGACACTCACTTGGCAAAGAGCTGGGTCCAGAGTTAACGCGTCGTAGGTTTTTTCCTCCTGCTTCCACACGGTATTTTACTCCTTGGACAGTAACAGTTTGCAGCTTGCTAAATTTATTGTTAATAAAACCTGCCAAAAGAAAAACATTACTCAAAAAAAATAAACATTAAATATAATAGGAAAAAAATGAAAAGATTAATGTGGTTGCAGATACGATTACAAACACCAAGTGGAAAGAAATGTTGAAGTAATATTTGGTTTTCATTTACTAATCTTAAAAAGGCCAAAAGTATGGTTTGGTTCTTTGTTTAATGGCATATCAATTTTTGTGGATCATTTAATGCCAAAGCCACCCTTGCAATACAGTAGTGGTGCTATTTAACCCATAGCTGTGAGTATAAAGGAATTCATATCTTTCCCCAAAGGTATTTGTCCAAAAGTGAATGTAATAGTGCAACTGGAGTTTGAACTTGCAGTCCAGCACATTATCCACTATGCCATAGAAACATCCCTGCCAAAAGTATGGAGCACCAACTGGAGGCAAAAAAAGCCCAAAATGGGCCTGAAGTCTTGAAACAAAGATCATAGTATTAAGCTGTTTGGAAAGTAAACTTTTATTCCTGAATTAATGACTTTAAATTGTTTTAATCAGTCAAAATATAATCCCTGAACATCTGCCATCAATTAAAAAAGTTATTTTCGTCTGTATGACAACCTCTAAAAGGTTTTGATGCCATGAAATTTTTAAAAGCAGTTTCTACTCCTCTGGAACAATGGGGGTTTTTTTGTATAGAAATGTCCAAGTGCTTGGAGATATTGGAGGGGAAAAAAAAAAAAAAAAAAAAAAAAAGAGAAGAGAGAGAAAAATAGGTAGTTAGTGGCTAAGAGATCAGGAAAATATAGACAGTATTTTCCAAAACCTCATACCATGAAAACACCAAGTCAGCATTTAACTGTCAAGTTATAACAAAACACTGTATATCAAGCAATGTGACAATTTCTGCTTTATCAAACTTTTTTTTTTTTTTTTTAGGGTGGAAAGAAAGAAAAAAAAACTCCTTTATAGAAGATTTAATCAAAACCCAATTAAATAAATCTGCACTAAAATTTCAAGCTGTAAGATTTTATTTATAAGCATTATGGTTGAGGCCATGTCACCCAACTGTCAAGTCTATTTTGAATCAATAAGCAATGTCTTAGAATAGAACATTCATTCTTGACTTGCAATAATTCAGACTAACAAATTTTGATCCAAACTTAAACACATCCTGAAAGGTTTCAATTCGCTATTCAAAGAATACAGCTTTGTTTCAACCTCATAACGAAAAATGATTTAAATTAACTTACAGTTCATAATCATGAGGTTATATGAACAAAAGTTGAGGCTAGCTTGGTTTAATTGATTTTAAAGGCATGGCAACCTGTTAGGGATTATTTTATGCTTAGAGGTTAGGGAATAAGGTACTTTGTACATTTACCAATACATTTTTGTAGTTAATGGTTTTTACAATGTTCACATGATCGGGAATCATGTTACAGGGTTACAGATATTTTTTGGAATAATTTTGTTTTTCACCAAAAGGACAGAATTTCACCTGTGTTGATATTTTCAAATAGATCTTTCATATTATTTACATTGAAAAGGTTTTCTGATGCGAGTAAAAGCTTTATATTCTATAAGAAAGTGTTTAACAGAGCAAAGTGTTTGACATGTTATAAATTAAAGGTTGAGTAACTCAGATATAGTGACTTGTTCCTTTCTGAAAAATGTTATTATTCCAGCATTGGTGCCATTTTGTATGACTAAATCCAACACTGATTTGGCTGCCAAGTCAGCTCTTTCATTTCTTCTCACTCCAATGTAGCCTAGCATCCAGCATATAAAAAAAAAAAAAAAAAAAAAAAAAAAAAAAATCACTTTAGATTTGGATATGGAGTCTAATCTACTTAGTAGTTTAATGATTATGGGATCTTTCAGATTTTTATCTTTTTAATGATATCAAAACAGAGAGCAAGTCTGAGGAGGAAAGTTTTTGTGATTGCCTTCAGAGACAACATGCTGCACAAGGTCTATTGCATGTGGTTCAACTGAAGAGATGAAGCTTTCCTTTGGAAGATCTTTCTCATAATTTTCTTGTTTAAAATGGTTGTGCATGCTGTTTTATCACTGTCTTTGGAGCCATCTGTAAAGATGTAGAGGTAGTTGGGATGGTGTTCTCGAATATTGTGGAATTTATCTTGTAAATGCTGAGATGGGTTTTTGTTTCAAGGAGTTCATTTAGTTCAAGGATTACTTTAGATTTTTTAATAACCCAAGATGGTGTCTTTGATATGATGGTTTCATGTATATTGGCGAGAGAAATTTTAGATTCTTCAAAGATGAGTTCCACCAAAAGCCAAAAGGTTTTAACGATTTGATTTTTTTTTTTTTTTTTTTTTTAAAAACAAAACAATGCTTGTACCTTGGTTGGAAGATACAATTGTTTGGTTGGATGGATAGGGTTTAAGTTTTGTGTTGTAGGGCAAGTTTTTCACCTCCGAGTTGTAGGAGGTGTTTCATGAGCTTCTGCATGCAAGCTTTCCATTAGAGAAGTTTTGAAGGCTCCTTAAGCCTTCATTATGCACAGGGTCTAGCTCTGGCTGATCAATATACACGTATTCCGCCCTTTTAGTTTTTCTTTTTACTAGACCCTCCCTCCACAATACTGTACCAGTTTAATTCTAGTATGATAAAAGGCTTGGGAAGTTGTATTAAGTTGTTGAGATCATTTTCATTAATAGAATCTTGGGGAGGAATATATAAGGAGCAAATACTTAAAGTTCAGTTTATGGTTGCTTTAGAAGCTATTGGTTATAGGTTGGTGCTCAGGTTAATTTTGCTTTAGTGTATATAATTCTAAATTAAGATTGATACACACTCAGTGTTATGTATGTAATTGTATCTTTCAGTTTTTGATTTGTTTTCTTTGAGAAAAGTTTTTTGCAGGCAGATTATCGCTGGATTTATTTCTGTCAGTAACAAAAGAAAATCAATGACTATTTTTTTTATTCCATGACATTTCCATTGTATTATGACCCATGTTTAAATTTAGGTCTTTTGTTTTTTCGCATTTTCTGTCAAATTTATGAGTTTTCACAGTTTCATTGGAAATTATTTGTGTTTTGTGTCTGGAATGAGATTGTTGGCATGGTTTGTCTTGATATTTTTGTTTAGGCGATTCTTGTCCATTTGGAGTTTCCTCTTTCAGTGAGATTTCTATAGAGAAGGGTGGTTTTGTTGGGGATCATGATGGTCTCAGTTTGGGAGATTCTTGGGTGTCTTGTGAGAGTTTGCCTTATTGAAAGGAGGATGGTGGTGTCATTTGCTCTTTTTGAGTTAGTTTTAGAGAGGAAATTAGATTTCAAGTTTGATCAGTGTGGAGTATAGAAGCCTGCAGCTCATTAGGAGGGTTGGGAATTCATCCAGTTTCAGATTTTTTATTTAAAGGTTGCACTTCTAGGTATCTGAAGCAGAAAGGTTTTGTTTAGGTTACGTTAGAGCCAAGCTGAGAAGGTGGTCTATGATTTTTCATGCCTCTGGGAAAGGAATGTCTTGAATATATTTTTCATTTCTTTTTTCCACTTTCAGGGTCTTGAGTCAGCCAGGTGATCTCCATTGCAGTTTGTACATTTTAATTGCTAACAAATGGTCATCCTCTCCACATTTTTTGCATACCGGTTTTCATGGTGCCCAAATTTTTGGCAGTTGTAGCATCAGAGTGGATTAGGGATTGGCTGTATGATAGTTACTATCATACAGCCAATTTTAAGTTTAGGCAGAGGTCGGGAGTGTTGAAAGTAAAGATGTAAGTGGTGGTGTTAAATAAGTTGGTCATTTTTATTTATTGATATTCTCTTTACAGCAGATTTTTTTAGCATAAGTTTTATTTCTTTGATGGAACAAACAGTTCAGATTTCTCACCACTCCTCTGGATGTGTTGAGGGATCTATGTGGATATGCCTCGATTTCCATACTGTGGAAAAGTCATTTTTAATAATAGTTCAGCATATTTCTTTTATTTCCACAATTAGATTATTGTTGCAGGTTTTTACTGTTTTAGGAGCTACATTTGTTAAAAGAAATCTTTCTATTGCAAAAATGAAAAAACTTTGTAATAGGTTATTTTCTGTTAACTTGAGGACTATGAAACTTGGTAAAGAAATAGTTGCTTCTTGTAAGTTGCTGTCTGTATATGTGTATAGGGTGCACTGTTTTCGTTTTTTTTGGTGGCGGGGGGATAATAAGCCTTTTTTTCTTTTTTTTTGCCAGTCCTGTACTTCACTATCCAATATGGAATCTAACTTATGTTGAGAATTCACCAAGGGGAGAACCCATTCACCTTGATTGAGACTAGGATACACGACTGGTATAACAGTGTCAGAAGTGAAATCCTAAGCTCTTGCCCATCTCAAGCCCCCAGTATCTATTATTTGATGCCCCACAATTCAAGAAAGGCAGAAGTCCCAACCTAACACAAATGACCCTCAGCCACCACCTCCTAGCACCTATAAGATAATATAAGGTTGGTACTTGTTTTACCTCATGAACAGTTGAAGAATATGATTAGGTCAATCATATTAGGTGTTAGGGTTTGATGCAACCAGACAATGGATCAGATCAGGCCTCTCAAACCACTCATCTAGCTTAGTAAGGGCCAAAGTGAGTACTGCAAATCACTTGACCACTTGGTTGCCAGATCAAGGACCACTCAGCCACCTGGATGGCTCGGATAAATTCAACTTGGCCCAGTGAAACACAAACCTTTGGTCATCATTCTAATAACACCAATCGGGCTAACAGATTTCTGCCCAAACTATCAAGAATAATCTTTAAAATTTCAAATGGTTTTAAATCTACCTTTTCTTGAAGGTGTGTAGCTCTGTTGTAACTTCATAATTGAAATGTTAACTTAAATTTGAAGTTTCATAAACATTACATGAACAAAATTTAAATGAGGCCAACTAAATTTAGCTCAACCATAAAAAAAAATTTTAAAAAGTTGTACTCAGTCTGAGTAACATTGATGAGCTTGAGTCACCACTCAAACATAAAAGCTCAGATAAAATTAAAAAAATAAAACCTCATTCAAAGAATAAACTGTGTTCAGTTGAGAAGATATGAAAATTTTAAAAACAAACAATACTCACGTTTAGCACCTAAAAACCATTTCTTTTGATTTTCTGGGGACAATTTGTGTTTTGCAGCTAAAGATGAAATCAAGAACTTTGAAGAGTTTAAGTTATGATAAACAAAGCGCCGATGGTCAACCTTCAGCCTAAAAAAGAAAACACAGATGTTGGAAAAAAAAAAATAAATAAATAAAACTTGCCTCATAATTTCATATCTTACAAATCATAGAGAAATCATGAAAACCTCAGTAAGTTTTTAATCTTTATATAATTGAATTACTTTAACATTATCTTTCCTTTGGCAAACTAGAACTTATTACAAAAATATCTACATGCAATGCAAAACATTCTTTTTTTTAAAGATAATATAGAAAGTAAACAAAATTAATCTTTACAAATAGCTGTATATCTACATCTCTTATAATAGACTCCAAAATATACACATCTGTGAAGTCAACATGATATTACTTTAAGTATTGGTTGATTTGTTGGTTTCACAGCATGACAATCCTTGTTGGGTTATTCAAGTTATATATGGTTACAAGTAACTAATGATAATCATATGTAAACAATTGTAGCTTTAAGTAACTATAGTTAAAACAAATAATTTGCACACAGGTTCATAGTCTCAATTATTCCTATTTTCAAACAGACAAGATTCGAGCAGGTACTTCTTAGAATGGACCTGAGAGTAATGGTAATGAAGAGGTGACTTCTCACTCCTCCAGAACTGGAGCCTCACCAGTTTCAATTAATTTTCATATTCAGGATAGCCTTTCAGTGTGGTTTTACCTTCTCAGCAAGAGAAGCAGTCAGTATATCTAGACCTTACCAACAAGGCAGTTGATTATTTGTTGCTTCAAAAGTCAAGATCAAATCAAATTTGAAACTTACTTAGATTTAGGAGGAATCACAGATGACTTCCTTTTTGGCAATTTAGGAGTTGAGTAAACGGGAACTGTAAAATGGGAAAATTTTTAAATCTTGTTTAAGTATTAAAAGAAAAACACTGGATGTAAAAAATATTGTTTGAAGAACGAAGATAATAAAATGAATCTTTCAAATATTGATCATCAAAATGATTAGATTGGTAGACATATTTCATAATTGCACTCCTATAATACTCTATACACAAATACCATGCTTATCAAAACAATCTAAGTAATCTAATATACTTTCATGAGATGAACAATTTATTTTCATTCTCTCTCATATGTTTCATACAGATCAGCAGACTATACATTAAGAGATTATGGGAGTCTTAATGAGGAATCAGTTTCTAAAAAATTTACAGAAAAATTGGGATTGCTGGCAATGTTCGATATATTTAGCACCTAAGTCAGGAGACTAAGAATCCCAAGAACACACAGGCAGACAATGAACACACATTTCCTCAAAACAAAATCCAACATTCCAAAATATACATGCAAGAAATGACAGTACATAAGTGAAATTATATAAAGACACTAATCCATGTTTATGCCATTAAAAAAAAGATTGAAGAATACAGATATAAAAATGTTTATAGAGAAAAAGTTTCTGTTGTCAAATTTTTATGAAATTTGTATTAAAATTAAAAAATTAAATTAGTGGAAAAATTCTTAATGCAGATAGAGACCAGTTGAAATCCAAGTAAAATGTAATTTGACTAAGGTTTTACATGTTTTAAAAAAAAATAAAAAATTCAAAATTATTCTCTAAAAGAAATTTTTAAACCTGTAAAATAAAATATTACTTTTTTTTTTGAGGGGTTAACTTTTAGTTTTTTTTAATAAACTTATAAGTAAAAAAAAAATTTTAAATATATATATATATGCCATAACTTTCCAAAATTTTATTTCTTTTAATTACTTAAAAATTTTGTTTTCTCTATCCTTGATCACAACTTAAATACTAAATAGTATTTTGATAATCAAAAATTAAAAGAATTTATCAAAAATTCCCATCCACTGTAAGAAAAAAAAAAAAATAAATAAATAAAAAAATGAATTTAGCATGTATAGAATGCACTGTTATATAATTAGCAAATCATTTTTTTATTAAAACAGGAGAACTGTTTTTCATGACTTATAGCATCACTAGACTGGTTCCAGTGGTGACAAACATGTAAATTTTATGTTCATTCAGACAACCATAATATAGAAGAAAACCATGTCCATCTACCAATTGTAAAATGTTCCAGAGAAATCCTGTTATATCATTAATTTTTATATGATATGGCAAAAACATTTTTCTTTAACTTTCAAACTTATATTTATAAAGAAAAAACACCATATATATATAAAACTTTGAAAAATAAACATCTAAGTTAATGTTTTTACTATGGCATTATTTACATGGTGCATTCAAAAAGTTTCCAGACTTTTTTGTACAGGCATTTAAAATTGTTGTAGACTCTTGAAAATTCAGTATGTTATTGCTATACATCTTATGAGATGACTAACCAATTTTCATGATTTCAGCTTCAAATGAACCGCTACAGCAGCAATTGGAATATACCCTACTAAAGCCTGATTGTCACAGCTGATGAATTTCAAAAATGCAATCTGGACATGAGGACACTTTAGAAGAACGATATGAAATAAAATTCTGTTTTAAACTTGGTAAAAATGCCACAGAAACATATGAAATGCTTCAGACTGCTTTTCGACCATCTTGCATAAATCAAGCATCAGTTTTTGAGTGGCATAAGAGATTCAAGGAAGGCGGGGAGTCTGTAAAGGATGATGAGAGGTGTGGGAGGAGTAAGGAAGTCAATACACCAGAGTTGATTGGCCAAACGGTTAGAGTTACTATGTTGAGGTTTTAAGGGAGTTCAGGAAGAGATTCCATCGGAAGAGGCCAGCACCCTTTAAATCAGGTCAGTAGTATTTCCACTAGGACAATGCACCAGTCCACAACTCCATCCTTGTCACAGACTATTTGACCAAGATGGGCATCAAGACAGTTTCTCACCCTCCCTATATTCCAGACCTTGCTCCCTGTGACTTTTGCTTATTCCCTAAGCTCAGAGGCTGTCATTATGAGACAATTGAGGAGATGAAAGAGGCTGTGACGAAGGTCATTGACACGCTCACACAAGAGGACTTCCATGGGACCTTCCAGAAGGTTTTGGAACGGTACAACAAGTGCATTGCAGCCGGAAGAGATTACTTCGAAGGGGACTAGAGTTTCATGTGTGTACTATCAATAAAAGTGCCCATACGAAAAAAGTCTGGAAACTTGTTTAATGATCCTCTTATTATATTAAAACTAAAATCTATTTCTATAGCAAGTAAAATGTAAACTCATTTTTTTAAAGGTTTATTAAAAGGATAAAATAATTCTCCAAATAAAAGAAAAGTATTAATGCAAATAGTAATTATTTTATAGTATTGAATTAATTAGGTTGTTCAACATTAAATATTTTTAATTATTCAGTAAAAGCAAACTAATAGTGAAAGCCAAATCCCATTCTTTTCATATTTGTAAGATTGTAGGTTCAGATGAAGAGAAATTTCACATTTGAGAATAAAGACTCTAAATGAAAGATTGTACAACAAAAACCAAACAAGTACCATCTTCAGTATTTTCATCAATACTTTTGGGTAAATGTAAGCAGTAATTATTTACAAATCAAATTAAAAATACAAACAAACACACAAAGTTTTCATAACATTAGAAATCAATACAAATTTTTTGGCTGCAAAAGATCCACTTTTTTTTCTACACTGAACATAAGTACCCACATGGCATTAAATTCTATATTGGATTCACACTTATGCAGATTTATTGGTTTTATATATGTAGAATTAGTGCATTGTGAAGGAAATTTTACAGCAACAATCTAGAGCTAAGAGAAAAAAAAAATGATAGATTATACACTGACAGAACACTTAACATATTGACTAAAATATATAGAAAAAAATTACAATGAAAAATACTCATCAAAACAACTTGTGAAATAATAACTTGGAATTTAAGAGAGCAAGAAGTTTTGTTTTCAAAAACTGGTATGCAGTTAGTTCAGTTTAGAAAAACCAATCAATGATGAAAATTTGAAGACTAGAAGAGTTAAGAATTTAGAGAATTTGCAATTTCCAATGTATTCATTGGAATAATTTCAAATAATTTGAAAGCAATTTGCAATAAAAGAACTGCTTAGATATGGTAGAAAACTGATGGAAGTCTGAATTCTGTTCAGAAACATAAAATCAATTTAGTTTCATTACAGATCATTTGATCAGTAGACTAGAGATTAAGAGATTATGGGAGACTTAAGAAATTAATTTCTGAAAGCCTTAATTATTCAAAAAATGAGATTGTTGGCAATGTTCAACACCCAAGTCAGAAGATTAAGAATCTCAAGGACACACAGGCATAAATTACATCAATGCCTCTTGAACTATATATTAGCATTCTTTCAAGTATTTAATAGTTTCTTAAAAAAGTAAGAACTACTATTAGATTCAAATTGAAAAATTAAATTTGATTCTTTGAATAAACGAAAGGAATTGACAACTTGAGGCCCAGGTGAAATAATCTAAATCCAAGAAAAATATCAAATACTATTTTCAGTTTACGTAACTCAGCAGTTTCATATTAAACAGTCTAAAAGTAAAAACATCCAAGTTCTCCATAAGCTGTATTATAAAGTTTTCCAATATATGCTAAAAAACTAAATCAAATATGAGGTAACCACCATTGGTAATAATAATAAAGCCAATCACGAGGCTTTTCTCCTATCTCTACACTAGTTACTGCAACTTAGCATTAAGGTTTGTTCAAATTTTTGAGATGAAGTTATGAAGTTAGGCTCATGTGTTCATCTTCATTGTTAAATAGACAATGTTTTAGTCATTGTAGAAGGGGATAAAAATTCAATGGAAGAGAGATACAGTTCAAGGAAGAATTAAAGAGATGCTTTAAGCATGGGCAGTAGGAAGAGAAGAGTTAACCTCTGTGGATTGAATGAAGAGAACTGTTCAAAATTCCTACAATGAACCCCTGAAAAATGTCAGAGTATAACAGGTAAAAATCTAACTATAATAACAAGTGAGACAAAGAAAATAGCCCAAGTACATCAAGTGTATAAATTTTAAATTATGATAATTTCATTTTAATATAACTTGATACTTACCACGACTGATTTTTCGTTTGGACATCATAACCAAAGGTTTCTTGTCAAATTTTTTGCCAGCATCTATGAGAAGTTTTCCAAGTTTCTTAATGTAAGATTTACCAGCTTCTGAATTTGACAAGCTGATTACTTTAGCTCTTTGAAGGCACCGTTTGGAAACATATGAATAACCACTTTTGTGCGTGAACACATCTGGTTTTTTCACCAAATTGAAACGTGTGTTTATTGTGTGTGGCTTTACAGGAGTTACTGAGCTTTCTAGAGACATCGTGGATGCAACACTTTTCCTAGCCACAGGCTTGTGCTCTCGCACAATTTTGTAGCGGTGTCGTTCTACAAAACGAGATGTGCTAGTAGTATTTGTTATTGGAGAGACTTTTAAAGTTATATTCTTTGACTTAGGAAAGTAGGATCTAGTTAATGACATTTTGGGAGTGCTACTTGTAGTACAAGTTCTAGTTGCAGGGGAGACAGAGTTCATTTGGTTTATCAACACCGGTTTTTCAGATACTGATTTTGAATATGCTGCAGCAGAATGTGTCACCTTATGAACACCTATCGAAGACTTTGGCTGCTGTGTACAAGAAATCAAAGTTCTAGGTTCAATCAATGTATTAAACTTTTTAATATCCTTTTCTTTAGAGGTCCGATTCTCCATTCTACTAGAAGATGATTTACTTAACTGGGATGAAGTTGTAGCTACAACTGTACTAGTTTTAACACCATTAGTCAAGGAGTCCGTCTTTGATGTAAGCTTATTCTTGTGGTTATTAATAACTGTTCGATTAACTGTAGGGTGCTTTCTGCATAAGAAAGTAGATGATGATGCCAGTGAAGTAGCTGTTGCTTTTGTAGTGGGTTTGGAATTGACTTTGGTATAATTCATTTTGGGATTCACAAAAACAAACGAATGAGATGAGTAAGTGGGTTTTATAAAAGTTGAAGACATGCTTTTGTGATAGGGATAAACATGTGAAGAATACATATTATATCTAGCTCGCCGAGTTTTTTCTTTATTGACTCGATCTGAAAAAATGATTCATAAAAATACAAAAGTAAACAGTCAAATTAGTTTACAATTTTAATATGTAGAAATAGGTTTAAAAAAAGATTTTTTTTTTAAAACTTTCATTCTTTTCTTACAAATATACAACATTTATGATAAAAAAATTTATAAAACTTTGCATCTCAGAAAATGTGGAGGGGGAGGAATCCTATCCAAGAAAAACTGGCCACTTGATTTTAAAAAAAAAAAAAAAAAAAAAAAAAACTTTAAACTGATACTGAAAAAGTTAAGGAAAATTTTTTTTTTTTAATTAATTAATTCTTACAGAGAATTAAAGAGCCCAATCTTAAAAGAAAAAAAAGATTAAACAAAATTGTCAAATGAAAAAGCTTCACCCAAGTAAAAGAAAATCATACCACCCAGTTCCTGGAAAGTTTCCTTATGCTAGTACCAACATTCAGGAACTATAACTGTAGATACTCACAAGTGAATAAAAAGATTCTTCAAAAACCGGTTTATTATACTACACATAAAGAAAAATTATTTTTCTTATAATTAATAATATTAGGTACCAACAATATCTACCCGCTTTTTGTTTTAAAAAAATAAATAAGTTTTAAAATAATTAAAGTTGAATTTTAGTTTTATTTGAAAAATAGTAACATCATAATCAGCATTATCTTTGTAAATTTCCCATTGTTATAACAAAATTTTGCTTCATTTTTAAGGTTGGTATAACAAGAATGTTAGAAGTATTTGATAATAGTTTGTTTGTTTTCTTTTTCTTTTTTTTTCGTTAATAAGTTATTACAAGTAAATACGGAGTTATTTTATAACTACATCACAATAAACGAAAAGAAAAAATACTGAAAGAATTTCAAATTTACTTTGTAAAAGCTTTGAGTGTTACATAGGCCATATTTTTATATAAATTAAACTAACGCTCTAAAAAAAAAAAAAAAATAAATAAATAAATAAATAAATGAATAAATAAAAATAAAAAAAAGAGTGAATATTATAAAAAAAATATATATCTAAGAGGAAGTTAAATTTAAAGAAGAAAAAAAAAAAAAAAAAAAAAAAAAAAAAACTATGACGACATCTTCAACATAAGAGAAATAGCAGTTTTAAAAATATGTAAACTACGACACATTTCTTAATTAAAAATGAATGGTTAATATATTTCTTTTATCTGTTACAAGAGTTTGAAAAAGGAAAATGAACAGTTAATAAATATTACCTCTGAATAAATCAAGTAAATGAACACTAAATGAATCAAGTTCCAATGTAACCGTTTCAGATTCGATTGATTTCGAAGATTCAAATTTCCAACAAAAACGTCAAACGCAAAAACCAAGGGATTAATTCAAAGCAACTGAATATATTATTTTATGATTCTTTAAAAATTCAAGAGAAAATAAAAACTGACTTTTTTTTTTTTATTATTAAATTTCTCCATCATTAGTGATTTCAGATTTGGGTGTTATTCCAAAATAACGTTACGATTAAACGATTTTTTTTTTTCGTTTCTATTATACTCTTAACGAAAATATACTTTAAACGTATCTAGTTAACGAAGGAAGGCCTTCTACTAAAATGAACACTTAGTTTAAAATAACAGTAGCATTTTTACGTTGGTATTTTTAAGCGTCATAGTTCCGAGAAAAAATTCACAACTACTAAACTACCAAATTCTTCGTAGTATGTTATACAAACCTCATTTTAAAAAAATCACTGACTATAAAAAGCAAAACAAAACGCATACATTTAAAACAAAGACGATTTCAGTCGTATCTAAAGAAATATTAAAAATATTTTACCTTGAAGATTGTGTACAGTTCCTTTCAATAATTCTATGTATAACGCTGATTCTTCTGCATCGTCCGACATGATGAAAGAGCTTTACTTCCGGATAGGGATGAGAAGGTTATGACATCACTCTAGTCCGTCACGTGACTTCCGTTGCTTTCTCCGTATTATAATTTTTTTTTTTTCTCCTGTTTTGATATTCACCTTACTCCGTACTTCGATTTTCACTATTTTATATTTATGAATATAAAAAATAAATATTTGAATAAATCTAATGTCCCTGCATTCTCTGCAACATATACAGAAATATTTCTCTATTTTGTTTTTTAATTTTCTCTAAGCTACGCATTTTTCGTATTATAAAGGTAGAATTTCAAAACTAAAATTTGCCTACAAATATTTAAATGCTGAAGTGCTTGTGTACAGAATTCATCCCACCTTTGATATTAGATCAGTTTTAGGTAAAGGGATGAATGACTATATATTGCATTGTTGAATGGGTCGGCGAATGTGGCTAGCTAGGTCCCCTTAGTAAAAACATAGTTAATGCAAGACCGCACCCTCCCCCTTCCCTCAAAAAACTTAAGGCCTTGTGCCTTCCTGTAAGTAATTAACAGGAAATAAATAGATCAGTTTTAGGTAAAGTTTCCTAAAAATCATAAACAATAAGCACCTCTATTAGATTAGACTAATTTTCTGTCATTTGCTTAATTTTTTACTAAACAAGTAACTCCTACATTATGTCTTAAACTAGCTACACTTCCATTGGCCATATTTCTTTAGACTTTTCTTCCCCCAATCACTGAAAATGAATCGGTATATCACCTATTGGTATGACCGATCTATATTTTCGGAACTTTACTGTAACTGTTCAGTAGAATGGCAGTAAATGAGTCAAAATTAATCTTATCTTGACTGTATATGTATTGCACTTGTCTATATGTTTTCGATGACTATTATAAGGTTTACACTCTCATATTTTTAAACATGTCAGCGAGGACCTCGTGGAGCAAAAAAAGGTTCTTGAAAAATAGGATCTATGGCTCACTTGTTCCCAAAACAAAAGTAGTGGGGCGTCGGTAAATAAAATAGTTTCGAGAATCTGATTGGACAGAGTTGTCACCTGCCTTACACGCATTTTGATTTTGTCCTGCGTAAAAATAAATCTTGCGTTTGGAGCCAGTCATTGATATGGTTACATATATATAGTCTACACTTTCGATAGCTCACTCTCATTCTTCGCTCTCCCAGCTAGCGACACATAACGACGTGACAGTTTTCACTCTCATTCTCTATTCTTCCCAAAGTGTGACGCATAGCTCCAGACATTTCGTCACATATTATTTCAGACACGCAGCCTAAAATAGGAGCCTGCAATAATGCATTCATTGCCATAATGAAATTGGTATATTTGTCACACATCGATATTCTACACTTCACATGAATCTCAAAATCACCTCACCATATAGATACACACATTTAGCTAGCGAATAGACGAATATGTAGTAAAAAGAATTTCGTATTTTTGTTTGGCTCGTAATTTAATTCGACCGTTAGGGTCGACGCATAATTTCACCCAATCAGAATGACTTATTCTATTCAACCCGGATCATCTTTCCGGGCAGCACAAATTGGAGAAGCCGTCAAACACTCTTCCTTTCGCAGAACTTCTTCGTTCAGGACAGACGTCTTACTGTCTGCTCTTCAATAGCAGCAGCAGCATCGACACAATGAGGAAAGCTATCTAATTTATGGACCCCTTTCGTCTATTCTCTTAGACCAAGGGTTCCCAGTTGAATATGTATTAGATGAATTTATAGGACTTTACACTCCTATAATTTAATTTGAGCGGTATGCCACTTGTTCCCACAAAGATGGCGGACGCTCACATATTCAGTCTCGGGAAACCATTGGCCAGGAGAACCACGTGACCTCCTTAGAACTACGTCCGCGCGTAAATTTTGGTCCTGCGTTTGGAGCCACCTACAAGACGCGTATTTTCTATAAATACGTCTTCTTCAAACACCCTTTCTCTCTTCTACACAAATTCTTCGCAGCAGCAACACACCCACTCCAGTGTGAATCAACAGGAGTGAAAAGCAAGAACATGGATGGGCCTCGCAGACATTCAAAATATACATTGACTATGAGACGCTTTCCAGTCTCAGAGAAACTGCCTGTTTCTAATCATAAAAAGAAGAACATTTTTTATATGTAATCCTTTTGTAGATTAGTTGTGTTAAACACACACACACACTCACACATATACACACACTATTATTTTGTTAATAGAATTAGTAATACCTTTTTTGTATCAATGTAAGTTTTATTGTTGTAGAATATAAATTTGTTTTTTGTTCGTCGCCTTGTTTTAAACGTTCATTTTGTCCGCGCCGTTGCATATTCTTTACTCCTTCATTTACTCATATGCTTTATTCATTCATTTGTTTCATCCATGTGCTTTTTCTACCCTAATTCTAAACTAAACACTAAATATCAAACTTCAACATAAGATTCTGGGGAACTTAAAGACAAAATACAGGTCCATCCTCCTACAAAAGGGAAACCTTTTTTTAAACTCTAAAAATATCAAAACTCAACATAAAATTAAGGGGAAACAAAATACAGATAAACACCTACAACAAATTCGATATGCCACACACAGGAACAACTTTACGTCACCCCCAAAATTGGCTATGTCGACTGCATAATTATGCTCCGACACCTAGCTATTTCATCTCTGGGCAACATTTTCTGGAGACATTCACGCTGCTCCCCGAAACAATCAGAACCACAAACTCACGGTGACTACAATCGTTTTTGTCCTCAAAAAGCAAACATGACTTTTGCAACACTATGGCGAACATATCTCCCTCTACACATTCAACAATGCCTTAACCTAATGATGTACCTTTCGCTCAGGCATTTAGCTGCTAAAATGCTTTCTCAACTCTATAACAACTTCATTTCGTTTCCTTACTTCTTTACTTACTACGAGACTTGCAGCATAAACGTAAACCCTTTATTCCATGCTGCCACTAAAACCTTAATATAAAACCTTGCGGAATTTTCTTCTTACTTCTTCATCTTCCTTTATTTACCTTTACAACAATTAACGAGGGAACAACGTGACCAACACGCGCAAGAATACATAACAACATGTTTTCGTTAAAAATGGTAACAAATATTCCTCTCGCTAAAAATACTTCGCCGCTATGTACCTTTTAGTTTCTCAGTGCACTTACACACAGCCATGTTCGAACAACACGCTCTTACATTTATATAGTATTTGTATCAGTCACACCCACCCACACGAATACCTAACAAATAATATCTGAATATTTTTTCTAACTTTTTATTGTTTTTGTTTCGTTGTTA
The DNA here is from genome assembly GCA_963585895.1 of Sepioteuthis lessoniana. Classification (NCBI taxonomy): domain Eukaryota; kingdom Metazoa; phylum Mollusca; class Cephalopoda; order Myopsida; family Loliginidae; genus Sepioteuthis; species Sepioteuthis lessoniana. The sequence goes on along the minus strand of OY757916.1, from coordinate 82,005,885 downwards.
GTATATAAAATTGTCTGTTATACGTTATCATGTCGTAAATTTTCTTTTCTCTGCGATTTTCATTTCTTTGTGTTGTAAATCGTGGAAAGGCTCTTGAAGTTTTGTTTCTAACAAAAACATGAGAGAACTTATAGAATACATATTTTTTAGCCTTAGAATAAGTAAGTAAGTTGGCAACTGTAGTCGAGGGCGACCAGAAGACTCCCTTTTCAATAAGTACAACACCGAGGTGTAAGGAAGGGCACTACTCCTTTCCCAGGATTGCTCCATTTTACCCTCGATACGTGCCTTATATTGTTGAGTGTTAAGCAAGGAGGTATCAAGTCCCATTTTTAAAGTCTTTGGTATGACGCGACCTTGGATTGAACCCAGGTCTCCCGGATCATTGGTGAACACTCTACCCACTGGGCCAATGGGCCGGTTAGCCTTAAAATAATCAACCCCAAAAACATAGATAAGAACATTCTAGAAATTTCGGGTCAAAATCACATTAACATTGAAGTTAGACTTCTATATTTTTCAACTAATCAACTAAAAATACAATATAAGAACATTCCAGAAAATTCGGCTCAGAAACTAATAAACAGAAAAATATTTAGGCTCCAAAATACATACCTAATTATACGAATCTGATTGGTCAAGAAATGTCCGTGCGCTTGAATTTTAGGACCCGCAATAAAACTTAAAATCCTATTTTTGATCCACTTTAATTCTCCTAAAAAGTATAAATAACGAAGAATTTAATTAACCAAGGCATTCCACAACCAGACAGAGAGAGGCAAGGACGACAGACCACAGAAAGCATCATACGCAGGACACGGAGCGAAGAGGCATGAGACGTTTTTTTGCCAACTACCGAAACGCGACACGTTGTCGCCAAAGATTATAAAAAAACGCACGTATGGACTTAAGAGAACAAAAGGCCCATACTTACGGTCACACACATCTATACACTCATGAATACACATGTATGTAAGTAAAGTCTAATTCTATCCTCTTTACTTCGGCCAACTATGGACACATTGATTCGATAGACTTTCCCAACATATACACACGCACACACGAACGAACAAATCATTTTTTATTGAACTCGTCATAACTGTGTTTTCTACATACACATACACGCACATAAAATGAACATATAATTGTTTTTATCATGTTTATTATTATGATAATTAAATTGCTTGTTTCTTCATATTTATTATTGTCCCATTGTATTTGCTTACGTGCTTGTAAAATTTGTGTTGTATTTGTGGAAACGAAACCTGAAAGTAACTCCCGTAAACTACGGAAAGTATTTAGTCCTCCACAAACTAAACGAATACTCATCCTCGACACTATAAATAAAATTCAAGTAAATTTCGGTAATTTCGGGGCTATCTGTATAAACATTGATGCAACAGTGTTTTAGTTTATTTCCACGTTATTTTGTTTTGACAAATATAAAATAACGTAGAATTTTTTAAACTTACTCTTTCTTTCCTGATTTTTATTTTAAAAAAAGTAAGTAAGTAAAGCTGGCAACCTTAGTTGAGGGTGACCCGAAGACTCCTTTTCAATAGCTATTACACCAAGGTGTAGAGGGGTGCGCAACTCCTTCCCCCGGATTCCTCCACTCTACCCTTGATACGTGCCTTATAATACTGAGTGTTAAGTAAGGAAGTATCAAGTACCATTTTATAAATCTTTGGTATGACTCGACCTGAGATTAATTCCTGGTCTCCCGGGCTATTGACGGACACTCTGCCCACTAGACCAATGAACTGGACGGTTTTTATATAACCTTATGTAAATGCTTAGTGTATGTAAATACTTAGTGTAACGGTTATCGTTGAACGAAATAGAATTGGTGACTCGAGTTCAAATTCAGGATGAAGTTGTTTCATTTCCCTCTAATGCTCTTTGGAAAGGAAAAAAATCCATGTTTTTCACCCTCCCTCCTGCTATAAGCAATTAGTGGGTCAGAGTGGGATTTCTGGCATTGGTAAAGCAACCAATCTTAGAAAAAATAATGAATTCAAACCAGCTTTACTCCTGTGATAATACCTGCTTCTACAACTCGTTGCATAAGTTACTTAGTCCCCGTCGAGAACTTATGTAGGGCCGGATCAAGCGAGAAGCAGGTTCACAGAGAAAAGAACAAAAACACAACTTGTGGTTAAAACGTCAAGGGAGGATGGGGAGCGTGTAACACTTTGTGGATAATTAATTCTAGTTTGAGTTTCGGCTGGCAAAAGATTATCTTAACTAACTGGGTCCGGCTGGTAATGTCGTTGTTCGTTGTTTCTTTGTTCCGGCCTAATCAACTTTCCTCGAGCCCAAACTAAGTCCGACTGCTTGGACCCAAAATCCACCTGTATATATACAGAATGTTTCATTATTGTTTCCGGCTAATGGGACACCCACGAATAAACCCATAACTTTTTTGGGAGCCATTTCTCTCTTAAAAAAACTGAACATAAAATTATTTCCTAGACTGGCCGTATCCGATACAGGGACATTAAATTCAGACCCTTTTAAGTTTTTGCCCAGTACCTGACAAGTACTTAACACTTACCCACGTCTGTGGCCATATGCATAAACATTTTCTTATCTAGATTTCCTTAATCTAGCTAATGGGTTTTCCTAACATTTGAAATTTGATACCCAGGCCGAATCTAACTCATCTTGCCACATATATATGTGTGTATATATTTGTGTGTGTGTGTGTAGGTGTGTGTGTGTGTGTGCACACACATGCGCGTGGGTATATATATATATATATATATATATATATACACACACGCACACATGTATGGATGCACACACACACGTGTGTATACATGTATATGCATATATCCAACTCATAGTGTCACACTCCGCTTAAAAGCGCTTATGCCCGTGGAAAAGACATGAATTCATCTCTTCTCCCTTAGCAATGGTTAAATTGTAGGGCAGACTGGATTCTTTAGCCTTGGTGAGGCAATCAGTCTAGGAGAAGAAAAATTCTGAATTCAAACAAGTTTTACTCCACTTAAAAATTGACCTTGTGTTGCATACTGCAGGTGGCGAAAGGGTTGGGTAAATAAATACATAAATACGGTTATCCTACCCTTTCCTTCCACCCCTTTTAACTAGGACCGCTACATTATTGAAAGTGAACATGGGTAAGTAAAGTCATGACCCAGAAGTCAGAGTACTGATAGAGAATGCAGACAAAAGGGAAATGCCTCCCCGGAACTGAGTAGACACAAATTTGAAATCTTACCAAAGAGGTCGAAAAGAACTGTTCTGAAAATCATCCAGAATAAATTATCCATTTGGTTCCTGTATTCCTAGAAATTCTTTTTTTTGTTTTTTTGCTTTTTGTTTGTTCGTTTGTTTTTTTGTTGTTGTTTTTTTTTTTTTGTTTTTGTTTTTTCGTTATTTGTTCCTGTAAGTGACATTTTTATTGTATATGTTTCTGCCTCAGGATTACCAGATAAGGGCTTTTATGGTTTGCTTGTATCTTCCTCGAGTGAGTTGATTATCTGTTGACATGTATTACCTCGTTTCTATCCTTTTATTCAATAAAAGCAAGAAGTTCTCAGTTCCTCTCCTATCAACTTCTTACATCCGGCTTGTTATCTATTGACGTCTTTCTTTGTCTTGTTTATAAAACAAGAACCCATTTCTTTGCGTTGACTAACCCTAAGAAAATTTTAGTAAAGTCTTCCGTGCTACACGCTTGATGAGTGGGAAACAGGGTTCTTAACAATTCGAAAGGAAAGTAACATTTTTAAACCACTTTAACCGTGACAAATTTTAAGCTTTGAATAATATTTGTCATTTACAAAAAGGATAATTCTATTCGGTCTTGTAGAATTTGGTTTGGTTTGGTTTGGTTTGGTTTTATGGTATGTCAATCATTGTATGCTAATGCCAGAACCTGTTTATACTTATATATATATATATATATATATATATATATATATATATATATATATATATATATATATATATATATGATTTGTAAACTCATTTTGTTGATAACATTTTAAAGAAGCCCAAGTTTATTCTTTGTACACAGTAGAATAACTTCTGGTATTTCTATCTAGCCGGTATAATTCTATTTACAATTAAATATTTCCTGGCACACAGTTTTATGGATATACATATGATTTTTAAGTGAATAGTTTGTAGGTAATTTCATTTTTAAAAGTGTTAGAACTATTTTTGGCGCATTAATTTTTGCTATTGTTTCTACACAGTTAAATGGTTTCAAGTATTGTTATCTAACACTTATAACTCAATTCAATATTAATCATTTGTTTGCACACAGTTAAATGGTTCAAAGTATTGCTATGTATAACTAACAATTCAATTAAACATCTGTCATATGTTTACACACCGTTAAATGATCAAACACCTCTATTTCTGACAATTCAATCTAGCATAAGTCATTCGTTTGCATAGAGTTTAAATGGTCAAACAGTTCTATTTTACTCATAGATATGACCCAATCAGGTGCAACCACTCCAATTCAGAGTGGGCTTAGGAGCAATGGCAATGAAGGGTACTCCGCATTCCCTGAATCTCCAAGACTGGAGCCTTACAATCAGATTGTTTAGTGTCATATCCATGACACTTGGGGGGTCTTACTCCTCTGCAGAAATGCAGTCGGTGTATTTTACAGCACCAGCCAACTGGACTTTTCGAATCTGTGTATAAAATAACCTTTTTGAGAAAAAAACAAAAATTGTTTCTGAGTCACAAATGATAAGATAAAAACGATTAGTTTTCTTATTGTTCAATTCTACTTCCAAATACCTTTTTTTTTTTTCAAACCTAATCTGGTAGTTAGTTTATTTTTCTTTTTTCATGTCTTGCTATTGTTTTTCAAACAACTTTCGTTTTATCTTGGTTGGTATAGTAATTTTGTAAATTGCACCAGTCGTCAAATGAATTTACAAAATTATTATACCAACCAAGATAAAACGAAAGTTGTTTGAAATACAATAGCAAGACATGAAAAAAGAAAAATAAACTTCAGGCTCTGGTGGGTCGTCTTTAGACTTCTCAAAACTATTAAAAAAAACTCCTTTTTCTACAACGGTTCGACGGCAGTTACCCAAAGAAACCATTTTATGACTGTCCTAACATCTGCAGCGTGACACGTGCTCATCTCAAACCATGTGATGCACAAACTCCCCATCATGCATATGTCTAGACACATCTTTTTGGATTCTCTGACAGAAAAACCAACACACGCTCTTGGACTCAACCAGTTGATAGTCAAATTGAAAAATGAAAGCGAAAAAGTTGATAATTTAAATGCAACAAATCAAAACTTTTAATACGTAACAATCGACTTCCAGAAGATTACAATTGACTCGTGGGTAAATAATTTGAGGCAAGTAGCTGTAATATAATGGCCGAGGAATTTCGTTTTATATATCTTGCCTTTCGGTTTAGTTAGGCTGAGAACCTTTCGCTTAGCGCAGGGGTTAGTTAGGTGCAACTTGACGCGCATGCGGGGAGGATGTGTCAATCAGAGATGTCAAAATAGAAACCCCAGATAGAAATTATGACCAGGGGATGTGAGTGACGTCATGACCGGAAGCGTGGGCTGAGATTTGAGAAAAGTCAGTTAGTTGAGATTGAGACCTGGGCGAAGCCAGACGAATTTGTGCGCTACGGGCGCCGCGCATGATGGTGGGGGGGGGGCAGATGGAAAGGTCAGCATAGAAAGATTGTGCCTCTCTCCTTATATCGAAAAACCTTTTAACTCAAAGGTAATAAAAAGTTTCGTACCTGAACTAAGAAGTCGTAAGTGTTTTTCGTGTTTCGGGATTCCTCTGTTATATATGTGCGTTATGAACATTATAAACGTTTTGCGTACCGGTATGAAGATGTCTATTTCACGTATTCATGGAAGCCTATGTAACATAGCAACTTCGTTCAGCTCAAACCCTTTTGACACTTGTCTAAATATTTCTATCACTCATACTCTCACTATTGAAAATGCACATAAGAAAACTCTTACTGCACCACACAAGCTCTAAACCAAACATTCTCAACAAGTACATCACTTGTCCTCACCATGACAAGAACATTTTGTATTGAAAATTTACACTTCTTTAAACTTTTGTAAATTTGCCAAGAATCATTACTGCTATTAGATTGCTTGGTGATAAGGAAAATATTTAGTCGAGTCCTCATTCATCAAAGACCAATATTAGCACCCGTATATACGTGATATACTAACTTGAAATAAGGGAAGGAAAGACAATATAAACGCATTTGTACATTCAAGAACAATTAGCCATTCATAATATACACACCAATGGTATTAAGAAGAAAGAATACAGAAACGTGTCACAAAATCTAGAAAAACACACATATTGTTCTATGAACTAACAAAATGTAGAAGGGGTACAAAAATGGAAAGGGGCTTACTTGATGAGGATTTAAGTAACTACGTGTGGCTTTTCCGTTCCTTAGCAGGATCCGAAACATGTCTCTCCTGTTTAAAGAACAGAGGCAAAGATGTCGTGAATAGGTTTTTGAACTGTCATGTGACACCCATCTCAACGGACATGTCCATTCTCTAAGGGAGATAATTATTTATTGTCTCCATACGTTGCTCATGTTCCAGTACAAAGAACAATTAAGAAAAAGTAACATTAACATTACTCCTACTCAACTGAAAACTTCCGAATAATTTTATCAAATACGCTGATCTCTCGGATCATTTTATCTTTAAGCCTTTGAGATTCAAAACAACTGGTGCATATGATGATGAAGCTGACGTCCTCATTCAATAAATCGGACGTTGAACATTGTTCGGGATGACGTGGATACTATCTCCAGGACTTTGAGAGAGAAAAAAAAGAATTTCTACAATTTTTTTTATATTTACATCTAAAGAATATTTTCAGTGGCTCATTAATTTGCACTATGAAAAGAAATTAATTTGTTGACAGAAAATCTGAAGGAACACTTTCCGTTGATATGAAAACTGCTATAACAACTATTTGCAGATTTTTTTTCTATGGTGTCTTTAAACACCAATAAAACTTGATGATTTATTTGTTCTAAAATTTTCTTGTATTATTATTACTACTTTCCTCTTTTGATGCTTCACTGCTCCGGTAGTTATTTTTGAAAACTTAATAAAATGGATAAATTAAGTGATAGATTCATTTTAAATTACAAGAACCAATGTATAGTATTCTACTGTCATATTGAACAAGTCTTCAAATTGAACAAGGCTTCAAAATTTATTGGCTTAAAGATGAATATCCCATAACAACAACTATGAGCTTTTTAACACTTGGTGCATCTGTTTCACTCCTCTTAGCTATTTTTATATCATTTTTTAAGTTAATTATGAAGACAATAAATAATTGACTTCTCTTGGATCGTGGACGTTTTTGAAGATCGCGTGTACGTTGATCATCTAAGAGACTTGAGCCCTTTCTTTTTCTTCTTTTGATTCCTATTCTTTGAACAGATAAAACCTCTTTTCTCGTCCCGCTCTTTGAGTGAAGTGGACATGCTGGTGAGGTACTTTATTTCATGTAGCCATTGAAATGAATACCGCAGAATACAAAATAAGATTTTCATCAATTTGGTGCTCCGTCCTTATGCTTAAACAGGGAACACAGGGCACATTTCATCTGTTTGGGACACAATTGGGTATTGTTATTATATTCTTGTTATACTTTCTCCGTGTTTTTAGATATGTATGCATTAAATGTCTTCCACGTTTATATGTGTTTAACTCATCTTTATTTTCTGTTTATTCAATGTTAGAGTATCAACAGATAAACAAATATTGGATCTTGATGAACAGAGATGCGACTAAATATAATCCTTTGCGCAAATTACCGGTAATGTCTCCTATAATCAGCAACAATTCCGATATTCTTTTATCTAACACACAGTTAGTTCTTATAAATCTGAAGATGTAATGTTTTCTGTGGAATCTGATTTTATTTTTGCTTCAAAATATGCTGATTTATAATCACTTAAAGATTTTTGTAATTCATCCAAACATTTCCTTTAACTTGCAAATCCCACTACCTATAATTGCAAACACATAAAAGTAGACGATTGCGACGTCGATGTGATTTTTTTATATTCTTGGCTGTTCTACAATAAATGAATAAATAGATGAATTAATAAAGAGAAAAAATAAACACTTCGACCCTCTTCCTTCAGTAAAGTATTTGGATACAGTATATGTGCGGGAAAAATTTAAGCTATTTCCTATATGTCTCCGTGGTTTCCTATATTTTGTTGAAATAATTGTGTGGCTATTTCTGTTGAACTCTTAAATTTATCTGGAAATTTTAGAATATTTCTGTTTTATGTTTGATAGCATTGTTTATCTATTTTAATAAACGAATTGGAAGAGGAAACTGATCGAATTTGAAAATAGATAGATTGTCAAATATATCACTTCCCATAATCCTCAGCAAAATCAGGAGCTTTTATTAGATTTTCATTTATTTCCTATTTTTCAAAAGGTAAAAATGCTTTATAAGAAAATTCACACAGTCATAAGGACCATAGGCTATTTATTACCCGTAAAAAACATGGATATAATTCGTGTTTCTATGATATTATATATATATATATATATGTGTGTGTGTGTGTGTGTGTGTGTGTGTGTGTGTGTGTGTGTGTGTGTGTGTGAGAGAGAGAGAGAGACAGACAGACAGACAGACAGACAGAGAGTAAATAACATATCTAATAAAAGAAAAAAATGCTAGTTTTAGTCAAGAAAAATCAGAGATGCCAATAATCGTTTTCCACGCAATCATCCTCATTCGTTGTCGCAGTAACAGTGAACACACAAGCACAACATCTTGTGTCTCTGTGTTCACAGGAGACATTCCATCCATCGTTTTTTGTTTGCTTTAGTGAGGCAGTGGCTATAGAAAGAGAAAAATGCAGAAAAAGTCACACAGTTCATTATTTTAGCTGAATGATTTTCAGGATTATTGCTTTGACAAAGAGAGAGATGATTTAATATCATTTTTAATAAATAATGTTGGAGTGAACGTCTTTGAATTTAAAATGCATTTCTTTTATTGATATTTTGCAACCTGAATTTTATTACAATATAGCCTAATAATAGAGAAAACATCCATTATGCACAACAAATACTTATTTTTCAACATAATCATCTTCTTTGTTAATACACTTAAATCAGTGGCAAATATTGGTAGCATAAACTGAGCATCATACAGTGAACATTCTGGATCACTATTCAGCTTATAATTGGGAGTCAGATCAGCCCTTGTACATCTACGAGGTGTGTTTATAAAGTATCAAGACTGAAGCTGAATGTAAATGAAACATTTCAAATATTAATATTCTTCAGAATAGTTCCTTTGGTATTCAGTATACTTATTCCCGCGACTTTTACATTGGTCAGAACACCTCTGAAATTCCTCTTTGGAATCAGTATAAAAACTGAGCCGTCGTATTTCTTAAAACATCCTCCATGCCCTCAAATCGTACCCCTGTGATAAATTTTCAGTTTATGTAACAATGCCACGTGGAGCTTGGTCTGATGAGTAGTGTTGGAATTATTTTATTGTAATGGAAACATCTTCTTTTATGGTTGTTACCGCTGGAAGTAAATGACGGGATTTTTTGGCACTGACACTGACAGCTGAGAGAATAATCCTTTTTGGCCGAAGCCCCAGAGCAGAGAAGACGTCATTTTTGTAGTCCTGTGAATTTTTGCGAGATGTACTGGTTTTTCATCATCATCATCATCATCATCATATCGCGCTGGTAGCACGGATATCCCTGACCCTCTCTCGCCACTCCTTCCTATCGTTCATCGCCCTAGGTAGGTCTTCAGGACAACATCCCGTATCCTCACATAGCTGCTGAATGTATGTTCGAGCTGGTCGTCCTGCTTTTGCACGGCCATGTGTGGGGGTCCATAAGAGTACATCTCTTATGAGTTCGTCCCTGCTTCTCCAGCTGTGTCCTGCATGTCTGGTTCGTCTAACTTAAATAGTTTTCGTGGTAGGGGGCAGGTGGCCGTACAGTTGGTGTCTTGTGGGGTGTTGCCGCCAGGACTTGTTTAAGATTGCACGTAGCATTCTTGTGTAATTGCCGTCTAGCTTCTTCTCCAGCCGTTTTGTTAGCGTCCTTGTAGTGCAGCCATATAGCAGTATTGATGTGACCGCTGCCTGGAAGAAACTGCGTTTCATTTTATCGGTTAGGTCTGATTTCCATATAATCGATAGCCTATTGATAGCTGTCCATGCTTTCGCTAATCTCGTTTCGATGTCCTTTTCGGTTGATTCGACGCTGCTTCCTAGGTAAGTGAATTTGTCTACTAGTTTAAGAGGGGTTCCTTCTAGAGTGGAGATGTCCCCCGTTTGATTATAGCACATATATTCCGTTTTGTGTGCATTAACATAGAGGCCTATGCTTGCTGCTGCTCGTTCCAAACAATGCAGTAGTGTTTCGGCTTGGTCAGGTGTATTTGCCAGTATCGCTATGTCATCGGCGTAGTCGGCGTCGGTAATTGTTGCTGCGGGGTACCTTCTGCTTCTTTTCTTCGTCAGTTCGAAGCCATTCTCTTTGATTTTGTCAATCGATGTTCTAAGTACGTAGTCTAGACAAATGATAAAGAGGTACAGAGCCAGCGTGTCCCCTTGTAGTACTCCTGCTACAATGTCGAAGTATTCTGTGTCTCCATCTGGTAAGATAAAAAAAAAAAGTAAAAAGCCTAGGAACATGTCCCAATACCGCCAAAAAAAAAAAAAATTCAGTACCAGTGAAAGTCTGACAAAAGTACCCTAATCTTGGACTTTAATTAAGTTAAAACTTAAGAAAACTAAATCAAAATTACCCCCCCCTTTTTTTTACTTACTACGTACACATGGGAAGCAGCATGATGTACGTAAAGGTATTTGAATAAACCCATGGACGACCAAACTCAATACCTAAACAGGTCCTGGACGTGAGTTCGACGACTTTACGCTCAGGATCGTTAGTTCGATCGGGGAACTACTGCTGCTCCTCTAAAAGAGTGGCTTCTATAGAAGAGAATAAAACAGCCATCGAAAGATAACTGGTTTTTAAACCTTGCTATTTCCTACTGTTAAGGGAAAATAGAGAATAGGGAGTAAATCTTTCAAAGAATTTTGCAGTTGTACCGGCCCTCTTCTGGATAAATATGCTATTTCCTATATCTGTCTTGACTTTAACCCCGCAGAACTTGTCTGTTGTACTTCCTGGCGAAATATGCTGTTGCCTATATCTGAGAATTTGTACTGTCTTAACTCACACCATGAGGTGAACAATTGAATTTGCTGTCCTATACAAATGCAGAAAGAATTGCTGAATGAACCACCATGTGTCTGCATTATTCACTGTATTCTTGACGGAAAAGTGAACAGGTTTTCCCAAGAGATGTTTATCGCCTAAGAGATTCTTCTAAATCTTTTTTTTCCGTTCATACAACACCCCTTTTTTGAGTTGTAAGTACCGAGACCTTTGTCTGTTAAAGACATATCAGTTTCTTGTAATTTATGAGTGACCCAGTGTTTTTTTCGAAACAATTCGTATCATTGTTACTTTGATTCAGATTTTTTTTTACTGGTCGCTAAAATAGTAATTAATTTTAGCAACTAGTGTTTTTCTTCAAAACTTTGTAACTACTTTTTATTTATTTCTATTTACTTGGTAATGAATAGTTCTTAGTTGTACGCACGAGACAAACATATCTTTTTATTTTTTATTTCCTTTCTTTTTTTTCTTTTTTTTCTTTTTTTTTTTTTTTTTCAAAGTGCTGTTTTATTTTCCGTGAAAGGATTGGCTTTTCTATAAGATTTAATCCTTTTAATAGTGAAAGTGCAGCACTTGAATAGAACTGTGTTTCACCAAAAATAGCTGTTCAAAAATTATCAAGCCAGGCATTATAATTTTTTCCAAGCGGGCATTGACTCGTCTAGACTTCGTCGAGCAATATATGATAAAGTAATTACATATGTACATGCATACATACATATGTGTATGTGTATGTGTATGTATGTGTGTGTGTGTGTATGTGCTTTTTTTCACTTATATTTATTTATCTATTTATTTATTTTCGTCGTTTATGTCTTTTAGCATTCTGCATTCTTCTAGTCTTAATTCGATTAACAATAGGGACCACCTTAACATTTTAGATCATAATTTTGATTAAAAAAACTACTTTCAAATAAAATGAAAATCTAATTTATTAGGATGACAATGTATGGAATATAACGCAATTTATTACTCATCAACATTCAACATACATCTGAGTTAATACATCAAATTAATATTCAATGAAAGTAATATCATCATCATCAAATTGCCCTGACAGCACGAATTTCCCAGACTCTCTCTCTCTCTCTCTCTCTCTCTCTCTCTCTCTCTCTCTCTCTCTCTCTCTCTCTCTCTGTATCATCCATCGCTCCTGGAGGGTCTTCCAAATTAGACTCAATGTCTACACAGAGTTGATGTAAATAGAATGCTATATAAGCAACAAAAATATATAAACATGATTATAGAATATAATTATAATTAATTTATTTGATATTATTCAATTTATAATTGATTATAATATAAGTTAAGGAAATATGTCTTTCTCTGGGGATACAATTAGATTTTATAATCGAGCATACAAATACTTTTCCTAAAATACGATTCTTTGTCTTTAACGTAAATTTGTTTATAAAATAAAATCAATCGTATATTGATGTCATCAGACCGTTAGCTGAATTTATCAGTTTGATTTTTCCATGTTATCTTTTTTTTTTCATTCCGTCAGATTTCTTTCCAAATATATATATATATATATATATATATATATATATATATAGAGAGAGAGAGAGAGAGAGAGAGAGAGAGAGAGAGAGACAGAGAGACAGAGAGAAAGAGAGAGAGGGGGGAATTTCCATTTAATTATTGAGATTGATTAAACACGAAAACTCATCGACATTTATTTTACACAATATTTGATTTGGGTTGGGGCTCTGTTTAATGACATATCAGCTCTTGTGGGTTATCTAATGCCAAATCCATCCTTTGAGAATGACATAGTGGCACTATTTAACCTGTAGCTTGGGGTTTAGAAGGTTCAGACTTTTCTCAAGGGTCCGAAAGTGACCATAATGATGCAATTGGGCTTTGAACTCGCTTACTACGATGTCGCACTCCATCACATTAGCCCCTATATCACGAGAACTCCTCCATGATTTTTACTTACCTCGGGTAATTTACAATCAGGTAAGTTACTTGGCATTGACTAGGTACAATTAATTATTAAGCCTTGCTTCAGGGAGCCGCTTTCTCAAGCAACTCCTACCCACTTTGTCTAAAACGGTGATTCTAATGTGAGGCACATGTCCCACCGTAGGAACAATTTTAATTTTTTGGGGATCAATTTTGTATTCCGAGGAGATGAACAAAACGCATTCAAACTCTTAGAATTGAGTTGGTTATAACTTAACTAATTAATTCTAAAAAAAAAAACTTTAGATGTATTAAGATTTTGCTTGATTCAAATATCCCTTTTTTACAAACTATTTACTAATCTTGACTATTACCTGAATTGTTACATGTATATAAAACTTGCATATTACTGTTTTCACAGCATGAGTCTAATCTAGTCTAGTATAATTTACATAATGACACCGACAACCTTCTTTGCCTTTTGATCTTCAACGGAGAACTACTTGAACATTAGGTTGGTAACAGTAAATGTCTAGTAGTACTTTTCCCAAAAAGGTAAGGGATACAAAAAGATATATATTAAGGGGGTACATTAAATTATTTTAGCTCAAAAGATGGAGTATGGAGTAAGAAGGTAAGATAATAAGTACTGATTTAAAAGTAGTTGGGTCAAATTCGTTTTCTGATGTCGGTGGCGTCCTACGAAACGGAATGGTGTTGGAAGTAAGCTATCTTGGGCACCAGTTACCCGTCCATGGAAGAATTCCCGCTTTAAACTTTGTTTCGCATCTTGACCTAACATGTTAGAGAAGGAAGGAAATATTTATTTAATTGTTACAATCAGAAAGCTTTCTTCTTTTTTTATTTCTTTAGTTACCGTCCTTCTTTGTTTTAAAATTACTGTAGGCATTTTAATTCATTTACAAGGTACGAAAAAACAAAAATAAAATATTTGTTTATAGAACTACTTAAATAACTGATGGGATTATTTACGTATATCGCCCAGTCAGCTGGGGCTGTAGAATACTGTAAGACCCCACCCACCCAACGAGTATCCTGTATATGACACTAAACAATCTGATGGCGAGGTTCCAGTATTGCTGAAGCTTTGGGGAATGCAGAGTACCTCTTCATTGCCATCGCTCTCTACTTCACTCTGGCCCAGAGTGGTAGCACCTGATAGGGTCCTATCAATGGGTTAAATAGAACTTAACTGTGGTTTCGAGAGTTTACTGTTTTTGCATTTAAACGGCGTATTTATGCTAAACTGAATTGCTTTAAAAAGACAGTTTTGACATTTAAAATGTGTACTTATGCTAAACTGAATTATCTTATATCAAACTGTTTTTACATTTAACTCTATGTATTGCCCAGTCGGCTAGGGCTGTAAAATACACCGACTGCACCTCTGCAGAGGGATAAGACCCCCCGCAATGAGTGTCCTATATATGACACTAAACAATCTGATGATGAGGTTCCAGTATTGCTGGAGCTTTAGGGAATGTGGAGTTACCTTTCATTCCCATCGCTCCCAGATCCACTCTGGCCTGGAGTGGTAACATCTGATAGGCCCTCCCTATCTATGAGTTAAATAGAACTAATCTGCGTACTCATGCTAAACTGAATTGTTTGAAATTGAACTGTTTTGAGATTTAACTGTGTGTAAACAAAAACTATACAAATACTAAACTAAATTGTTTGAAATAGAACTGTGTGACTAAACTGAATAGCTAGAAATAGAAATGTTTTTGATAATTAAACAGTGTACTTATGCTAAACTGAATAGTTTGAAATAGAACTGTTTATTTGTATAAAAATGGATTTGGCATTAAATAACCTACAAGGGTTGATATGCCATAAAACCTAAACAAACAACAAACAATATTTACGTATAATACTGAGCAATTCCATTTGTTTATGGCTTCGAGATGGTAGAAAGAAAGAAAGAAAGAAAGAAAGAAAGAAAGAAAGAAAGAAAGGAATTGAAAAAGAGTATGAAATGATGCACAGAAAGGAACATACTGGAATATAGTTTGAGAGAAAGAGAAGAAAAAACGGAAAAAAATGAAAAGAGTGAGAGAAGAGAAAACCATCAGTCAATATCACTGATATACTTGAGATTATCAGATTATTTTTAAAAGAAACTAAATGTCATATTACATTTTATAAGTAGATATTTGCTTTGACTTAAATTTATTGCTAGTTCATTCATTATTTTCATTTATTCATTATTTTCCTTTGTCAGTTCAACTAAAAAATGATAATTCTTTTTCGTATAATTTGCATTCCATGACACTTGCTGAATGAATTGTTTAAGTTTTTTTATACAAGCAATCATCAATATATTCTAAGAAAATTTGAATTTCATCTACGCAAGATTTTTTCTAAGGGAGACAATTCCATAGTTTATCTTTCATAAGAATAGCTTCCCTTGGACTCTTAAGATTTGGTTAGCTTATTTTCTCAAGTTCAAAATATTAAAACATATAAATTTAGGATATAAACATGTGCATCCGCTGCTCATCGTCTAGTTGTGATAGTTAAGGAGGGGATCTAAAAGATATATTATGAAAATATTTTCTTAGCAAATTTCTTACAAGATTCTAACTATGAAGAAGGTGTTGCAGTTGCTACCCTTTGTGATGTAAGCGAATATGATTTACAAGATAAGACCTGATTTTCGGTAAGTTATGTCGAAATTTGCTGATAACAAGGAGGCAGAGTGAATAACCTGATAGAATCATCATCATCATCATCATGTCGTGCCGCTAGCACGAATATCCCTGATCCTCTCTCGCCATTTCTCCCTATCGTTCATCGCTTCTGGTAGGTCTTCAGGGCTACATCTCGTATCCTCACAGAGCTGCTGTATGTATGTTCGAGCTGGCCGTCCTGCTTTTGCTCGGCCATATGTGGGGGTCCATAGGAGTACATCACTTATGAGCTCGTCCCTGCTTCTCCAGCAATGTCCTGCATGTCTGGTTCGTCTAACTTAAATAGTTTTCGTGATGGAAGGTAGGTGGCCGTATAGTTGGTGCTTTGTGGGGTGTTGCCTCCAGGACTTGTTCAATATTGCTCGCAGAATTCTTGTGTAATTGCCGTCCAGCTTCTCCAGCCGTTTTGTTAGCGTCCAAGTAGTGCATCCATTTAGCAGTATCGATACGACCGTTGCTTGGAAGAAACTGCGTTTCATTTTATCGGTCAGGTCTGACTTCCATATGATCGATAGTTTATCGGTAGCTGTCCATGCCTTCGTTAGCCGCGTGTCGATGTCTTTTTCGGTTGATAAGACACTGCTTCCTAGGTAGGTGAACTTGTCTACTAGTTTCAGAGAGCTTCCGTCTAGTGTGAAAATGTCGCCTGTTTGATTAAAGCACATGTATTCCGTTTTGTGTGCATTGACATGGAGGCCAATGCCTGCGGCGGCTCGTTCCAAACTATGCAGTATTGTTTCGGCTTGGTTGGGTGTATTTGCCAGAATCACTATGTCATCGGCGTAGTCGGCGTGGGTAATTGTTTTGGTGGTACCTTCTGCTTCTTTTCTTTGTTAGCTCGAAGCCGTTTTCTTTCGGATCAAAATGATCTAAAATACCCTTTTTGTTTTCGTTTTTTCAGTAAGCCCTGACTTGTAGGAAACGATCTTCGAGAGTCCAGTACCACAGACAAAAGGCTGAGCAATTTAAGGAACAAGCAAATCAAGAGAAGTTCTTCCTGAAATTCATTATTTCTGGAAAGCACATGAAGACAAAAGATGAGATCAAGAAACATGTGATTACTATAAAGTTTGAAAAATGGAAAGTATCGTACTTGATTTTGGTCCGGGCTAAAAGTGGCACCAAAAGTTAGCAACTGGATTCTAGGAAGACCTCGCCCAGTTCGTCTAAATGGAGTAAGGGGTGGGTTTATGGTCCTTTTTCCCAAGGCACTTCTCAAGGGGAATGCCGACGGAATCTACATTTTTAAACACTCTACCACGGGAGGTTTGCTTCCAGCATTAAAAAAATGACCTTTTGGAGTTTGCAAATCGTCAGTTAAAAATAACTCGTATGTCATTGGCTTATTTCTCAGTTGGATCGTTGTTGTCCTTTTGTGGGTATCTAAACGACTAGCCAGTTAGTCTATTAGTCTGTCTGTCAATTGGTGAAAAATTGCAAGCAGGGTCAGTTTTTTCACGGGCTCCACAATCTGCCTGCCAGCCAGCCAGCTAATTATGAACGGTTGTCAATCAAGAGCTGCCTTTTCACAGACTCCACTAGTCTACCAGGAACGGTGTAAAATTTGCAATTAACTTAATGAGAGAAGGGAAACCTAAACGTATTGGTATTTCTGTAGATAATTTGTTTTTGTATTGAACAACTTTTCTTGTTTCGGTCCAACGGCGAGTAAATCCATTTAACTTTCCAATTCCATCCTTTTATTTTATTTCATTACTTTTATTTTTTAGTCTCTTTTTTTTGTATTGAATCAAATGTATCATAGCTCAACTATGCACGGCGAAATTTGTGCAATATCAGTGGAGACGTACGGGATAAATCTATTTCCTTCGAAATAAATATTTTGTAATGAGATTAAAGGGTTTTACCTCTCAAATATTGGTGTTTTTTTGGTTTTTGGGGGGGTTATGTTAACAGTCGAGAAACTCCTCCCCTTCTTGTATTATTATACACCTTTTTTATCACTTTTTTTTCTTCCTTACTCAACGAAAATTGTCGGTTTACTACTGTCTTGGATGGCAACATTCAAGGCTTCATTTAACCTCTCTTTCCTTATTTTTGAACCCACGGGTGACGAGCTCAGGGTAATTCGAAAAGACCTTTTTTTCTATTTTAGTTTGGTGGGAAGTTAAAAAATGAATGACCTTCCTTTTTCAGCTTGAAATGCATGAACCACAGATGATTTCATCACATGATTTTCCCAGGTCCTCAAAATCAAGATTTACTCCTATTCACTACAATAGAGAACTGTTGAAGGCGTATATGATTACTGTTTGATATGATCACCCTCAAAAAATGTAGTTTTTGTTTTTTGTCCTATTGGGGGGGGGTTGTTTTATTGATCTTAGTTGTTCAGGTAGAGACAAAAGGTGTATCATCTCTTCAAAAACAGATTCAAAATAATTTGAAAGGAATTATTTCTTCACGCGAAAGAAAGACTGCCCATTCCAAAACTATGTTTGAATTGTACTCATCTAAAAAAAAAATCAACCAATGCTATTAACCAGCAGAAAATCAAGCAAGAGGAACACAATTGGCGATAAATCTTGCAATGCTTGTTCACTTTGGACTCGGAATGCAAAAACCTTGTTATTATGGGGTACACATAAAAAGCTGTACAGTAGTAGCCATGGAAAATTTGTAAAACATTTTAGTTTTTAGTTTTTATCCTATCATGAACAGAAATTTGCATAAAGTTAAAAAAATAATAGTTCACTACCCCTGAAAAAAGATATCCAAAAAGAGATTCTGCAGGTTATCACCTATACCATAAAGCGGCAGATTTGGATATAAACTCAGACGAATAGTATTCAATTATTTTGGACTTGCAAATTGTTTATTTGTTTGTTTGTTTGGGTTTTGTGGAATATCAAGTTTTGTAGGTTATTGAATGCCAAATCCATTTTATACAAATAAACAGTCCTATTTCGAACGATTCAGTTTAGCATAAGTACAGTTTAATTGTCAAAACGTTTCTATTTCTAGCTATTCAGTTTTGTTAAACAGTTCTAATTCAAACAATTCAGTTTAGCGTAAAGTAAGCAGTTTAAATGTCAAAACAGTTCTATTTCAAGCAATTCAGTTTAGCGTAAGTACAGTTTCAATGACAAAAACAGTTCCATTTAAAAAAATTCAGTTTAGCATAAGTATTCTGTTTAAATGTCAAAACAGTTCTATTTCAAGCAATTCAAGCAAGTATAAGTAAACAGTTTATTGCTTGTTTTTTTGGTGGGGTTTATGGCATATCAACCTTTATAGGTTATTTACTGCCAAATTCATTTTTATACACGTTCTATTTCAATTTAGCATAAGTAAACAGTTTAATTGTCAAAAACATTTCTATTTCGAACTATTCATTTTAGTCAAACAGTTCTAAATCAAACCATTCAGTTTAGTAGAAGTATAGTTTTTGTCAAACAGTTCTATTTCAAACAGTTCAGTTCAGCGTAAGTACAGTTTCAAAGTCAAACACAGTTCTATTTCAAACATTAAACAGTTCCATTTCAAACAATTCAGTTTAGCATTTCAAAACAGTTCTACTTCAAGCAATTCAGTTTAGTATAAGTATGTAGTTTAGTTCTATTTGACCAATAGATAGAACCCTATCAGGTACTACCACTTCGGGCCAGAATGGACCTGGGAGCGATGGCAATGAAGGGGTAGTCTGCATTCCCCAAAGCTCCAGCATTACTGGAACCTCACAATCAGATTGTTTAGTGTCATATACAGGATACTCGTTTTTCTTACAGCATACAACAGCCCCAGCTGACTGGGCAATATGCGTAAATAATCCCATCAGTTATTTAATGCTCTGCAGAGATGCAGTCGGTGTATTCTACAGCCCCAGCCGACTGGGCAATGGACTTGCAAATCTAATCTTAGATTAAACCACTGACAATGATTATATAATTTACTGATGCAATTAAACCATCAGTTAATGAGATGTTTGAGCCTATAGTTATGATGAGAGAACATTTCTTGTGTTTTTTGTTTTGCATTTATAGCAAAAATTTATTTAGAAGTGTAGATGCAGTAATTAATTATCTCCCTTTGATAATCTACATGTCCAACAGGAGCCTCGTAGGATGTCATATGTTTAAGAAATCCGTCCTCTATATCTTTTTGCTTCAGGTAAGATATTTTTCTATTTTGTACCCCTTCTACATACTGCTTGTTTATGGAACAATACGTGCATAGTTCTAGCTGTTGGGGCATGTTTGTGTGTTCTTTCTTTTTAATACTACTTATATGTATATTATGTATATATAATGTTAATGTTCTTGTATGTACAAATGAGTTCATTTCGTTTTTCCTTCTGTTGTGTCCAGTGTTAGCACATGAAATAAATAAATAAAACACTGTTCACACGTGGTTTCGTCTAGAGTATTCATATCTACTGTGTGTTCTGAAAATATTGTGTTGTATAGCGTGATGAATGAAGAAGGGCCACACTTCTTCATAAAACTATATGTCTTTTTATTCACTCGAAAGGGGTCAAATCTGTAGTGTGTGTGAGAGACAGACGAACCGAGACAAGTGAGGCTGCTATATTGACCGTTAATTTCTTCTCATGAACATAGCACGCTGTGTTATTTTCAAGACCCCACTTAGCACTTCTTCTGCTTCTCAGTCGGGTGGTACTCAACCGGAGGCCGCTTTGGGTCGCTGCCCCCATAAGGGCGCTCTCCGTGACTGCAAGCTGGCACTGAATCAGAGTACCGCCAACTGACCAACTGCCTCGGACATCTACATATATCAATTTATAACGCCCATGATTTACGAGAAACTACGTGACTGCTTTCGCTTTTTTACACCTTTCCCAAGGGTATTTGCCCGAAAGTGAACGTAATAGCGCGACTGGAGTACGAACTCTCGTACTACGATTCCGCAGTCCATCGCTTTAACCATTACACCACGAGGACACCCCCTGCTACGGTGGAGGCTAAAGTGAGATAGAATTTCTCTTTTACACAGGGACGGTCCTTTCTTTCAGTATGCGTCGCTCCCACTTCTTGTCAGGAGCTTTTGGGAATTTCTACACGTTTTGAATTTATTTTGTTTCATTTATTTCATTTTTATTTTCCCAACCCTTACAGACTAAAAGCTGGCTTTTTACGCTTGTCTTATTTGGGTACTATCACTCGTGCTAACATCAAAAGTACTAAAGGTAACAATTCGGATCGCTTGTGGGGGAATGGTGGTCGAATATTGTTTTCTCGTGCAGAATAAATGTTAAGATAATTCACGTCGGTTTAACAACATATTTTATTGCCTGAGCCAACTTTACTGAATGAATACAAGAATGACATGAAATGTTAAAACTGTACATAAAAGTGAATGTTAAGAAATATCCTAAAGTGATTGAAAAGTCTTTTGTGTAAGTAGTAAAAGTCTTTAAAGTAAGTTGTAGAGTTCTTAATATATACATACGAAATCACATGTTACTTGGCCAAGTGGGCAAGTAAACGCATGCGTGTCAATTCGCTGCCAGGGCAGAAGAGGCTTAAGAAGTTTGCGACTTGCGTTTATATGCAAGTTTGATCACGCCTCTAAGTGGCTATCAGCAGAACCTTTTAGCAGACAAAGAAAATAATCCTGACCAACTGAAAGAAAAAATAGAATTAAAGTAAAGTTAAATTTTTATTGCGGAAAAAAATAACAAAAAATGCTATGCATATTGGCTCACTTTGTTTCCCCAAAATATCAGCAGCTGCTAGTACAACTGCTTAAGAACGCTTGCATATTTCCCGGCTAAAGTTATTACCCAAATTTACTCAATAATTTATGTAAATTTCTTATCATTTTATATGGAAAGAGATTACTGCAGCTTGAATTTTGCGTATCAGAGGAATTTCCGATTTCCAAAAGTTAATATCTGCTTACAATTAAAAGTGTCCATTACCATAAGTATAAATTCACTGTCTCTCTAAAATATTGTATAATACAAGTGAAATAAATAAAACGGCTAACTTGATAAATAAAGCTATTTCTAATTTTATACAAGATATTTTTTATTGAGTAAGTAATGCGTTCCTCGGCTATTACAGCCCAGTCGGCTGGGGCTGTAGAATACACCGACTGCATCTCAGCAGAGGGGTAAGATCCCCCACGAAACAAGTGTCCTGAATATGACACTAAACTCTCTAATAGTGAGGCTCTAGTTCTGGAAATTTGGGAAATGGGGATTACTCTTTCATTACTATTACTCCTAGGTCTACTCTGACCCGGAGTGGTAGTACCTCTTAAGGTCTCATCTATGGATCAAATAGAAATATTCAATTATTTTCTACACTTGGAATCATTTAACTGCGTGCAAAAGAATAAATGATTTTGAATAGAATTACAAGTAAACAATTTGTGTACAAACAAATGAACTTTGGCTTGTTTAAAAAGTGTCACCTGCAAACTATTCGTTTACAAATCATAAATATTCAATATATATATATATATATATATATATATATATATATATATATATATAAACAAGATTTGGTATTAAATAACCTAAAAGGGTTGATATGCTGTAAAACACAACCAACAACCAACCTTGCTTATTAAGAATACATACAATTGGTTGATATGGTTATCGGATTCCCCAGGTGATGTGTTATGGGGGCAAAGGATGTGGGAGTGGAGGTAGCGGCAGTCCACAACATTGTATCTAATTTCTAACAAACTGGGGATTTTACGGGACAAAGTCCATAGTTGATATTACAAGAACGCCATAACTTGCGGCCAACACAAAAGAATATCTTAGCGACTACTTTTGCAGAAGTTTACTTGAGTGATTACTGTAATCGGTCATCTTATGAATATATCTATAAGGGGAAAATATGAACGAAGTATAGATATGCATCTGGTTTGTTAAATGAAATGCGCAGTTGTCAAGTGTGCTCGTGTTGTAATATGAAAAGAGAATTGTGAGGAAGTGTGGTTGAATCATAAATATTTGTTTGAATAACTGTAATGATGGGAGGAGATGGCCATTTTATCTTAAAAAAAGGTTATTACATAAAAATGAATTCTAATTTCAGTTGAAGAGAAAATATTCTTGTTTTATTCAGAGACATTTAATCACTGGATTAGAATAGACAGAAGACTTCGAATTTTGTAATTAAAGTAATATAGAAATATTTAACCCAATAAATCCCGAATGGATATGAACTTATTCACTGAAGATTAAAATGCAACTAAAAACCCTGTGCGCCCATTGGGTTACCGTTTTAACAAAACAGTACATAATGATATTGATAATTCTATTTCGGAAGGTGTGAAAGAGTCTAGTTTATAAAAATTTATTTTTAACGAGGAATCGAACCGACCACGTGCGGCACTTGATTTGGCCAGAGTGGAAAAGAGAGAGGTAATCCCAGACAATACAACACCAAAAAGCTACCTTCTACTATTTGTCGAGAACTACTATTGGGCCCCTCAGTACGAACTCGTGGGCCAGACTGTCAAGGCAGGAAAAATAGCATGCAAAAAGGCTTCTTGAACAGCCGATAAGAATTTCAAACAGACAAGAAGCCTCCCAAGAAATAAAAGTAAAATTAAACGAAAGTCGACCAATGAAATTCTACCTAGTTAAACTGGGTGTCCTTGTGGTGTAATGGTTAAAGCGATGAACTGCGGAATCGTAGTACGCGAGTTCGTACTCCAGTCGCGCTATTACGTTCACTTTCGGGCAAATACCCTTGGGAAAGGTATGAACCCCCTTATTCTCCCTCCAGCTATGGGTAAATAGTAGGACGGACTAGGTTCTTCAGCCTTGGTGAGGCAACTAGTCTAGGAGAAGGAAAACTCTGAATTCAAACCTGTTAAACTCCGCTTAAGAATTGACCTTGTGTCATATCCTGCCCGAGCGGAGGGGTTGGTAAATAGTACCTAGTTAAACAACTGAAATAAAATTCAAACCAAGAATTCTGCTGAAAAGATAACTTTACAGAAGACCCGAAATTAAATAAAAACTGAAACATTTCGACAAAGCTAAAAAGAAAAAAAATACTCAAATTCAAAGAACTTTGCTTCCCGGACACTCTCTCAGATAAGTTCCGCAAGTTACACTAAAATTTGCAACACTTTATCGTTTCTATCCCTTTCTTTCTTGTTTCATTTGTATAAAATTCCTTTTTAAAAACTTTATTGTCAGTGTTATCTTTTTGACTCAGTATACGAACTAGAAAGCTGCGGAACTTAGCGCTTGAACTTACCGTTTAAAATTACACGCTTAAGCCCCCCACCCAAAATTACCCAGTTAAATACTAAATTTGGTTGTATGTGTCACACTCTTCATATTAAATTTTACTCTAAATTCTTTTATATTGCAAATTTCATTCTCTTTCTAAATCCTTTTAAATTAGCATTTCATTGTTATCACTGTTATATCGAGATTTTTTATAATTAAAATATGACGTTCAGCGAGACATAAACCTCACAAAATTATTATTCAGTTGCAAATTGGACTGGAAATTGTTTTATTCACTAAAAGCATTTTTTCTCGAATAAAAATTATCTGCGTGGCACAATAATATGCACTTGATGGATATGTGTGTGTGTCTCTGTGTTTGTAGATAGATGTCTGAATCAAAAGGATTTTATCTTCAGCATTTTTGGACGACATCAAATTGTCTAAGGAAGATTTCTTTGTGTGAATTGTTCATATGTGGTCTTGATGCGAAGATGGACATAGAGATATGCCTGCGTGAATCTTCGAAGTTTAGCGAGAAGACCCAAGACCAGAAGTTGGTGTGGGAAAGACCAAGAGAGTTAGTCAGCCAGAGAAGTCAGTTAGGAAGGAGAATCAGGCAGAGAAGGGTCTCAATCAGTGCAATGGGAAAAGACCCGCCTGTCAGAGTCCGGACTCAGTCAGTGAAGACGATGACCTGTCAGAATGGGGGCAGTAAAGACGATGACCAGTGATGAGTCAGCATTTTTGGTAGCTGATGGGATTTTCACAAGGTTCTTGTGATAGCCATATGCACAATACAAAGTACTGTTTATCATTCAGTTTGGTTGGGCTTTGAACTATTCGGCCATTAATTCAGGTGCACAGACATTGGGTACAGTTTACGCTCGTGCGCAGAGGATATGACAATCACAATTGTCATAATAAACCCCAGATAGGAAATGAACCTGGAGTGTGAATGACGACATGCCCGGAAGCGATGGGCAGAGAATTTGGGTATTTTGAAAAATACGTCAGTTGGGCCTCGGCTGTGGGCCAGTCGAGTTGGTAGTTTACTAGGGACCAGTCCAGTTGGTTGTCGAATGCGGACCGGTCGAGTTGGTGGTCGACTTGGGCCATGTAGACGGACAGTAGAAGTTGAGTTCCGACCATGGTGTTGAGAAGTTTGGGTTTCGACCGTTGAGGCATACGGTTAAGTTTTTCGGGTCCCGACCAACGAAGATGAAAGGAGATCTAAAACTCCTCGAGATGTGCCGAGCGTTTGAGTTTTGTTAGCATAGTATGATACGAAAGACTTTTAAGAATTGTCTCTCTCTCTCTCTCTCTCTCTCTCTCTCTCTCTCTCCTCGTATCGAAGAACCGAACTCAGAAGTCAAGAAGTTAATAAACGTTCGTACGTGAACAACGGAGTCGTCTGTGTATTTGAGTCTGCCTATTGTGTTTTTGCATATGTATAACGTTTGTGATTGATATGGCTATACAACAGTACAAAAATGTCATAGACTTCTCTTTCTTATAGTTTTACTGTCTCAAGTTCGTTGTGTTATCTTTTCTTTCCTTCCTCCCCCTGTATTGTTCTTGTTTAATAAGTGAATACCCCATCCGACCGACTGAGAATGTCCAAAAATGGTGCCGATTTTGCAGTGACGGTCCTCACTAGACGATCGGCCTCTAAGATGCAAAATACAGCTGTAAATAAATAGCTCAGTAAGGTGCAACCAAGGGCATTGGACCTCCCCGTCCACGTGGGGTATTTTCACACTGTGTCCCTTTTTATTTACACGGTATGGACATATTTAAGAGCAAGTGTATGTTTCTAAAATTTATTAACTCCGCTTCTACGAGCCTAATAAAAGACCTATACTGCAGCAATTTCCCAGAAAAGAGACAACACTTTGTTTTTATGTTGTGCTAGTTTCATTGCTCATACAAGAGAAAAAATTATATTAAAAATAAATAGATAAAGCGGCTGACGTCACCACATCCATCTATTATTTTGACATGTATTGTTATGTCTACAATCAGGTGTCTTTGTTCATTGTTAACCAAACGAATATGTCCACTGTGAGCATGTAACATTTGCATCGGTGGGCGATGAAGCAAAAATGTTGGAAAAAAAATACTTGCGGAGGTTGAGTAATACAAAAGAATACGGGTATTTTTCTAACATTACGTTTTGTAAATTGAACGGTGTGGGTACTGATGAAAAGTAATGTGTCATTTTTAACTTGATTTAAAGTGTCGTCTGCTTGTTGTTACTTGCTTAAAACCAACGGTTCCTATTGAATAGTAACGTAAGATGATGCACGATAAAGCATTGAATACAGAGTTTATTGGAATACAGAGTTACGTTTCCTGATATGTATCTATTAAGTGTATGTAAAACTTTACTGCATGTTTTTATTCGTTTGTTCATACATACATACATACATACATATAATTAATCCGTAGTTGTTGTTGTTGGTTTTTGGTTTTTTTACTGTGAATGCAGTATAGTTACATAAAAGAGTAGATGGTGGATACTTTTACAAATACCAAATAATATTCGTTGTTATGAGAATTGTGATGAGTATATTTCTTAAGTGTTTTATTGCTAGATGTACCATCAGCAATTCTCGTGGAAAAGTACTGGGTTCGATAAAAGTACTGGGTTCGATGAATTTTTGGCGTTGCTGCGTTCGAAAATACCAAAAAATATTTTTCTAAATCGTTAAAATATTGAATTTTGAATTTTAAAAAGTTTTTGAATAATTTTTGATTAATGGTTATTAAGTGGTTTTTAATCATTCAAATCATCATTAAATAGTGTTGTAAAAACTTACGAGGTGCCTTCAATAAGTTTCAAGACTGTTTTGTACAGGCATTTAAGATTGTCGCAGACTCTTGAAAATTCACTATGTTATTGCTATACATCTTATGAGGTGACTGACCAATTTTTATGATTTCAGGTTCAAATCAACAGCTACAACAGCAATTGGAATACACTCTACTAAAGCCTGATTGTCACAGCTGGTGAATTTCAAAAATGCAATCTGGACTGTAGGACACTTTAGAAGAATGATATGCTATAAAATTCTGTTTTAAACCTGGAAAAAATGCCAGAGAAACGTATGGAATGCTTCAGACTGCTTTTCAACCATCTTGCATGAATCGAGCATCAGTTTTTGAGTGGCATAAGAGATTCAAGCTAAGCAGGGAATCTGTGAGGGATGATGAGAGGTGTGGGAGGAGTAAGGAAGTCAGAACACCAGAGTTGATTTGCCAAATAAAGAATTTCGTGGATAAGGACCGTCGTGTGTCTATAGACACAATAAGCGCACAGTTTGATGTCAGTGTGGGAACTGTACTCACAGTTATTCGCAAGGAACTGAAGATGCTGAAGATTTGCGCGAAGTTCGTCCCAAGGGTGCTCTGAGAAGATCAGAAAGAAAGACATTGTTAAGACAGCCGGGAGATGGCAGAGCTGATCAAATCAGATCCCGCAGTCCTTGATGCTCTGGTGACCTGTGATGAAAGCAAGATCTACTGCTATGACCCAGAGACCAAGAGACAGAGTTCCCAGTGGAAGCACTCTGGCTCTCCCAGACCCAAGAAGGCCAGACAGAGCAAATCCACCCACAAACTTTTGATGATCCCTTTTTTTGACAGCACTGGCCTGATCTACATGCACTGGGTTCCCACTGGACAGACAGCCAACAAGGAATACTATGTTGAGGTTTTAAGGGAGTTCAGGAAGAGATTCCGTCAGAAGAGGCCAGCAGTCTTCAAATTGGCTCAGTGGCATTTCCGCCAGGACAATGCACCAGTCCACAACCCCATCCTTGTCACAGACTATTTGACCAAGATGGGTAGCAAGACAATTCCTCACCCTCCCTATACTTCAGTCCTTGCTCCCTGTGACTTTTGCTTATTCCCTAAGCTCAAGGAAAAACTTAGAGGCTGTCGTTATGAGACAATTGAGGAGATGAAAGAGGCTGTGACGAAGGTCATTGACACGCTCACACAAGAGGACTTCCATGGGGCCTTCCAGAAGGTTTTGGAACGGTACAACAAGTGAATTGCAGTCGGAGGAGATTACTTCGAAGGGGACTAGAGTTTCATGTGCGTACTATCAATAAAAGTGCCCATACGAAAAAGTCTGGAAACTTATTGTGTGCTCCTTGTATTTTCATGTCAGCATTCAGATAGTAAGTTTTCATCTTTCTAGATTGTTGTTATGGAAATATGTAATTTTTCTTAATTTTTATGAAGTCGTAGTGTATATTTTTTGTCTTTTTTTTTTAATTTTTTTTTTTTTTTTTAGGTAGAATACTTATTTATTGAGTCGTGCTCTGAATGCATTTTTTTTATCGACGATGAAGATTATAGAAATTTTATTAACATATTTCCTTTGTTTATAGATATATACTTTAAATCAGATATCGAACGTTATTATTAAAGACACCGTAATCTTTAAATACAGTATATATATATATATATATATATATATATATATATATATATATATATATATATATATATATATATATATATAAAATGGAAAATCGTCCATTATTTTGAAAACAGTCAGATACGGAAGCAATGTACGAGTAATTCTTATTTAGTCTAAGGAGCAGCCAACGAAGTATAGATCATTCATTGATGGAGTGACTGATTTTAACGACATGTCAACCCATCTAGTGTAAT